>JAMPIV010009040.1:0-96530 GCA_024509875.1 Oreohelix idahoensis
AAAACAATCTCCAACGAAAACTAAGAAACTCCATTAATACAAATGGTTCTAGAATCGAAGCTAGATGTTCTGAAATAAATCTGGGGGTACTGAATAATGGATTTTAAAAGCTGGAGTACATATATTAAAATGGTAGAAAAGTCGCTGACCAGTATTACACATAACACCTTTGGGGATTTCTGTGTTCAAATTCTGAATGAAAGGAAAATGTGCCACCTTTTCGAAACCTGCTGGACTCTGGCAACGAGCGGACCGTCTTAGATCTTCGTCGTTCTGTAGCTTAATTACATTTCACGAACGAATGGAAAGGGGGGGGGGGGGGGGGGGCGGGGGTAATTGTAATTTATCTCCCCTTCTTTCAGATTCTCTCCCCTTCTACTCAGATTTATTCCCCCTGATCAATGTCTACCGAAAATACGTTTCAACTTATCGCCCCCTTGGTTTTTCTTAATTAGCTCATCTCCCCCTTCTCTCTCGCTACGTGCATCATAGTAAACATTCCTAGTGTAGAGAAAATAAAGAACTTGGCGTGGCTAAATTAAGAAAGAGGCCGATATCTAAGTGTAGGAGAGTTCTACGTTTAAAAAAAACGTGCATTACTAATAAGGAAGCAAGGTGAAGCCAGGTGGAAGAAAAATGTAGATAATAAAATCTATTTTTCATAATTTTCTGTCACACCCCCCTTATAAATACATTATTTTTGTTCAAATTATTTTACCCCCAAATACATTTTATTTTTTTCAGACTGTGTTACTCATCAAAAACATAACTTTTCGTCAGATTGTTAATACCTCAGCTATTCTATGGTTGATATTTATTATCCCTGCCTTCAAATAAATTGTCTTTGTTCAGGCCGTGGTGCATTCGCGTAAATTTTGCTTAAGTTGTGGGACTCCAGCTGTTCTCGTGTTGCTGATGGCACAAGATAAGAGGACTGATTGAACACCTGTGCTCCACGGGAACTGAAGGAATATGATAACGATTTTAATATTATAGGCCTATTTTAAAAGGACTAAGATTTCTGGTATTAGCGTCCTGTCCAAACATGGGTGTATTTTGCGAGCCTGCCCACTTGTCTCAGGGCCCGAACTATAAAGACACGGCATTCACTTTAGTTTCATCGGCATTCATAACTTCGCCAGCAGCCTCTCTCTCATCGGCATCTTCCTTGTCTCCGAGATTATTTGCTTTATCAACAAAATCTACAAACACGAGCCAAGCATCACATCGTCTCATCATTGTATCTTGCGTGTCTCCCATTGCCTGCTGTAGCCGATGTGTGCTCTCAAACTGCCAGTGTTTGCTCACCCTGTTCAGTTCGTCCATCTAGCAGGGCCAATTTGACCAATGGGATGAGACGTCAATATTTAGGAACAAAATAGTCTCTTCTCTATGTTGCCCAAAGGACCGCTCATTTCTCTGTCCGTAGCGCTTTCTCTTCTCCACTTTTAGAGAACTCAATAAAGTGAGATAACTCGCTGTCTTATGGGGGTCATTCAAGTCAAATCAAATTAGACTGCTGGCTCGGGGCTCAAGATTACATTTATTGATTTCTTCTGTCCTGGGACGCACAAAAACCAGCAAGAGGCATACTTCTTCACAGCACCCCGTCCAAGATTCGTAGACATTCCTGAATTGTTTTACCATTATTTCTGAATTTACTTTTCAAATTCTTGAATCGTTCTTAAGCAGACTCCCAGGAGCACACTCCATCTCCGCATGTGAGAATTAAAAAAGATTTCCTCTAATCAGAAGCTAAACTGGCAGCAAATTGGCTTATTTTCCTGAGAGTGATACTTAATTATCAAGTTACTGGGGATAGAATGTCCCTCAAAACATCAAGGGACAAAAATCTCTGCCAGCCGCGATCAATTTCTTTTTATTTTGTTTTTTTAAAGGTACTTTCTTAGACTGAAACCGTTTTTGATTCCAGTATGCTAGACGCTTAGCTTAATCTGCGACTGATTTCCATTCTGGTGAAGGCGACTATGTCAGGAAAATACACTCAATTTCCCAGGTCCCTGGGGAGAGACACGTCGTACAAAGTGATCGTTGATAGATTTTCGCACTTGAAAATCAGATGTGAAGGTAACTCCTTGGATTGTGAGTCCTTTATTTATGTTTAATGTCCAGACAAAGGATATCCATACTTCCTTCTCATGTCTGTCTATATCAAAAGTACCTGATAGTTTGTCACAAGTTCTCAAATCTCAAAATGACTTATTTCTAATAATTGTTCATTCCGCTCTCTGTCTGAAGCGCAGCCACTCCGGTATAAAAGTTCTCTCTCTCTCTCTCTCTCTCTCTCTCTCTCTCTCTCTCTCTCTCTCTCTCTCTCTCTCTCTCTCTCTCTCTCTCTCTCTCGTTAAAGCTACAGTTATCCTTGGTTTGTGTGGTTAACATACTGAAAGTTATGTTTTCTGTTTAAGCCCTCTCCTAAATTCTGATTTTTCAGGCTGTCTTTTGCACCTCCTCAAATATCAATTTATTTTTTTTTACGAAAGAGAATATCATGGAACGAGCTTCATTTGCCTTCCACCATCCACCATCCCCCATCCACCATCTCGCCAATTTATCTGCGTTGTTAAAGCCAATTTTTGTTACAATTATATTATTTTATGTATCTTTTTTCATGACTGATTGACATCACATTGTGATTTATAATTGAGTCAAGTTTGTTGTATCGTGTACGCTTCTCACATCACTTTACGTTGTTTGTTTGTTTGTTTTTCCTTCAACATTTACAAAATTGTTATATTATTGTTGGAAGATTTCATGAGTTATCTTTCCACCTTTTGTTTTTGGTCTTTATATTTGTACTAGCAATAACCCGTCAAACTTGACGGGTTTTTAATTATAGTGTGCTGTTTCCGTTCCCGGATGAGCAGATAGAAGTACATTCTTAGAGTGTTTTTGGTTTCTTTCCATTATACAGTGTAATCAAACTGTTCATGAACACCGTCATTTGAACGCTTTTCTTTGTTGATTGTAACTATTTTCGGGAGAGTATATATATAATGGAAACATTACAATTTTTCAACACGGTTGCATTCCTCAGCTGTAACCAACGTACACACGGCGAGAATTATGTTATGTTAGATTCAATTTAAAAGTTCTTTTATGACAACATTTCGTGTAAAAGTGCGTGGATTGTTTTCAAAGAGTGTTCCCTGATAATAAGTGGTTTTAACAAAAACTTTCAAGTTTTCATGATTTGTACATCGGGTGAGGGCTCATGCGCACCAATTTTTACGCACTTTTTCTTTGTCGAGCGCTACTAATTTCGTAAAAGAATTATAAAAAAAACCAAAGTATTTGTTTTAAATAACACCCACGCCGCGCAAGTTGCAAACCGTGCGGTGCGAACTTTTTTTTTCTGGCGCGAGTTACTATTTTGAGTGAGACCGACCGACGTAACATACTTGTACATCGGTAATTATGTTAGTTGGGATGGGATTACGTTATAATAGTCTTTGTTTTTATTCGTCTCGTGGTTCGAAGGTTTATATTATAATCCTGGTTGTATACCCTCGGCGTGGACTATTGAACACATGCATGTCATGTGTCAGGGAGCAAGCGAGAGAAGTCTAAATGACCGTACTATGTGTGAGGGAGAGAGCAGACAAGTCTAAATGACCGTGTCATGTGTGAACTTTCCCCGCTTAATTTTCTCTCTGCGATGTCTCTAATGCGTAAAACGGTTATTGTATATTCTATAAACAGAGGGAGATTTATTCTGTATTTTCATATTGACATTTCTCGCCAATCTTAACAATATTAGTTTTATAACCAGAGGCATACTTTCAGCATTTAGTAACATGGGCGGACCCTTCTTTTGGGACTCCATATAACTGTAACAGACATATATTTTACGCTTGTAAGTAGATTTTCAAACTGTACATTATTGTCATAACATTGTCGTATGGCACCCCCTCCTGGCTATCGGTTACCCTCTCCCCTCTCCTCCTAGTACGCCACTGTTTACAACCGTTATAGTAGTTTGTCACTGAGTAATTTCTACCAAAATGGAAGTTAAATTAAATTATAACTTGTTATGAAATACCAATAGCACCGCAACTTTTATACTAAAATATTCATGGTAATAATCATGACCACACTTCAATGATTTGTGCTAATGCGTCGAATGACGTCATTGTTTTTAAATAGAAGTTTTGCCTTCTTGGAAATTATCTCTGTTTACCAGGCTCTTAAAGTTCTTGACCAGATCTCTGATGAGCCATGAATTAGCTCCTACAGCAGTGATATGTTTTGTCTTGACAACCGAATTTTGTGACAGTTAATACATACTAGTATGATGTATGTCACACAGGGAATAACACAGCTCCTGAGCATGAGTTATATCGTGTGAGCGAGCATAATTTCATTTGACTTTTTTCCGTCCACGTTAACGGTTCAGAAATTGGCACTCGGCGGACCTAATGAAATTGGAGGGAATCCACAGAGCACCTATTACTTATCTCTCTTCTCTGTTATCCGGTGCTCTGTCTCATCATTAAAAGTGCTATTATTTACTTATTACTTCGTGATATCTTCAAGATTTCAGCAGACATTTTTCAGACCAACCAATGAGAAAGGATTGTCTTGTCTTTGATATACCATCACTGAGCGTTCGTTCTTGGTTGATGAAGGCATATTTTACAGGTTCATCAACAAGTTGTCACTTCAACCATCTTCAGTTTTTAATTCATTACTAATTCTGCTGTCTTCCTTACCGGTTCATTGGCAGTCTCTGGACAGACTCATGGCAACTACTTCCACCAAGCATGTCGTAACAGAAAATTAAAGGTATAGTGTGACAACTTCCCCATGTTTAACGAATTGCTACAGAAACCGACGCTGTAAAACCACAAGATGTACTTTGGCGTAGGTTCCCTACAACATCCCTACAACAACATCCCTACAACATCCCTACAACAGCGACAATTTTAGTTGTGGCCGCATGCTGGGTAGACTGGGGCGCGACGCTGCCAAGTATCAATCACGGAACCCAGTAACTTTGCCGAAAGAGACAAGCTCTCTAACCACACAGCCAGTAGGATGCTGGTATCAAATAATAGATTGATAAAATTATTGACAAACTCTAGGTTTTTTTTTTTTAAATAGCAGTTTTGGCGAGACTGTCCCGTTCAACCTAGACACACGGGTCGTCGGTTATATTAGGGCACATTTACAAATATAAAAGACCTTGTAGTATAGTGATACTGAATGTAGATTCTTAAATTAATGTATCTAGGCGAAATTTGTTATTGTCTACAAAATTATGTTAAGCGGATTTAGAATGTATATAGCCTTACAGTTCAAAAGTAACCTGGGTTATTTTTAGAGCAGTACCAGATGATTATTGTGCAGACATTTTGAAAGATAACAGATAATCCGCTCACGATCAGCTATGAAGCTACGTCGTCCTGTCTCTGAGTCGCCTGGAGACGCTGTGGGCGGATATTGCCGTGTTTGTAACTTCCTGGTCGTTTCTTTGAGCAGGATGAGATCTGGACACTTTCTGAAAACAAGTCGTGGCATTTGTGCTTAGAGAGAGAGAGAGAGAGAGAGAGAGAGAGAGAGAGAGAGAGAGAGAGAGAGAGAGAGAGAGAGAGAGAGAGAGAGAGAGAGAGAGAGAGCTGTCATCGAAATGTTACATTGTAGTGAAAGAGGTAAATGACCCATCCTTCTCCAATGTTTGTCTAAATCTGGATGGTTAGTTGTTTAAGCTTTATTATTTACTCCTACACATAATCGGTCGTGTGCCAATAGTCGTTTGTCAGTAAAGATTTGACCTGCCCATGTGCCAATAGTCGTTTGTCAGTAAAGATTTGTCCTGCCCATGTGCCAATAGTCGTTTGTCAGTAAAGATCTGTCCTGCCCATGTGCCAATAGTCGTGTCAGTAAAGATCTGTCCCGCCCATGTGCCAATAGCCGTTTGTCAGTAAAGATCTGTCCTGCCCATGTGCCAATAGTCGTTTGTCAGTAAAGATCTGTCCTGCCCATGTGCCAATAGTCGTTTGTCAGTAAAGATATGTCCCGCCCATGTGCCAATAGTCGTTTGTCAGTAAAGATCTGTCCTGCCCATGTGCCAATAGTCGTTTGTCAGTAAAGATCTGTCCTGCCCATGTGCCAATAGTGTCTTTTCTGTGTGTCTTTAGTCTACATGCACGTGCCCCGTTCCACGTGCCAGATTTAGCAAGTTATACTCGCGGCACAGTTCCTGGATTTAAGCATGGTAGCGTCAAGCTTACGTCCACCCAGCTGTAAATGGGTACCTGACTCTGTTCTTGAGTTAAGAAAGGCAACGGCAGTGAGGAAGGGAACTGATCACCCCAGCTCATGCTAAAGCTGGACCTAGTATTGTGAAGTCTCTAACATTTCACTCCCCTATAAAAGTTTCTGCTATGTGACTAAATGTAAAAGGTGAAGACAGTCACACAGAACACACTGCCGTAGGAGTGAAGTGATAGAGACCTCACTGTACTACGTCTTAGCGTTATAACGTGATGTGTCCAGTTCCTTCTTCCCTAGCTTAAGACACATTCAGGTACCCATTTACAGCTTGGAACACTGGACCGAGATGCCACTTATTTTCGAAGCCGGTACCTTTTCCTCGAGAAGCAAACTTTCTATCGACTCGACCATCACACTTTTTTATGTGCCTCCATTGGCTGCCTGTATGGTAGTTCTGCCGCTATCGTTTGTGACGTGATTTGTGCGTGATTTGAAAAGGTCACAATAATGATACAAGGAAGACATAACTAAGTGTGAAGAAGACATAACTAAGTGTGAAGAAGACATAACTAAGTGTGAAGAAGACATAACTAAGTGTGAAGAAGACGTAACTAAGTGTGAAGAAGACGTAACTAAGTGTGAAGAAGACATAACTAAGTGTGAAGAAGAAATAACTAAGTGTGAAGAAGACATAACTAAGTGTGAAGAAGACATAACTAAGTGTGAAGAAGACATACCTAAGTTGAAGAAGACATAACTAAGTGTGAAGAAGGCATAACTAAGTTTGAAGAAGACATAACTAAGTTGAAGAAGACATAACTAAGTGTGAAGAAGACATAACTAAGTGTGAAGAAGACATAACTATGTGTGAAGAAGACATAACTAAGTGTGAAGAAGACATAACTAAGTGTGAAGAAGACATAACTAAGTGTGAAGAAGACAATAATAAAAGAGAAAGACATTAGTCCAGGCATGGAATGGCAGTTGGAGATGGTCCCCACTCCAGGCATCTGTCCCGGATGTTAGAGAGATACACTTATTCTGCTGTATCACACACAGTCAGACATTCAGATTAACTGAGTCAAGCAGACATACGAACTGACATCAGTAGACCGCTGTACGGATTAAAATAAGTAGACGGCAGGACAAACTGACTTGTGGGAATGTACATAGAAAGCAAGGTGAGCTTCCGCTGCATTGAGAAAATATAGAAGTCAACAGAAATCAAGACCAATACACACACAAACACACAAAGATAATATTACGAATAATTGTCAGCTCACACGTCAAGTCAGTCCTATTGTATGTGTCAGAAACGTGGAGAACAACACAAATTACAAAACAGAACAGACTTTTATAAATCGGTGCTTGTATAGAATAAAGAGATTGAAACGCAATGAAAAGATCATCAAAGTAGAACTGACGACAAGACGTAGACAAACATGAAATAAACCAAAGATAAGACAAGTCGTTGGCCGTGAAAAGATCATCAAAGTAGAACTGACGACAAGACGTAGACAAACATGAAATAAACCAAAGATAAGACAAGTCGCTGGCCGTGAAAAGATCATCAAAGTAGAACTGACGACAAGACGTAGACAAACATGAAATAAACCAAAGATAAGACAAGTCGCTGGCCGTGAAAAGATCACACAATGAAGAAAGCAGCTGATAGCATTAGAAGGTAGTCTTTGTTCTGGAGTCTCCAGGGTATGGGAAATAGAGGCAGATTTAAAATACACGGGGAAGGAAATTTGAGACATACATTGTGGGTATGAATGGGACACAGAAATTCTTTGGCCTGATGGCACAAGATAGTATGTATGCCGTGAATTAGTTGAAGGTCCATGCTCCGCTGGAGTTCAAGCGTAATAAATGATATACAAGGACAAGCAAGCAAACAGACATACAGACAAGTAAATGGACTAAACTTTATAATTGCTAAAACAAAATTGATCTCAACGATTTCTTGAGTTTTGTTTTGTCTTAGTCCACAAATTTGGAGTACGGACTTTAATCTGACAGTAAATACTATTTATACTTTTTTGCTACAGAGAATGGATGAATTACAATAAAAAAGCAGACAAATAAGTAAACAGATAAACAGGCGCTGGGTAGATTGAACAGACAAACTTGAAAACTGACAGGTATTTTAAAGTTTATCTTAGGGGCTTACCTGTCAGCGCTCTCGCGAGCTGTACGAATGTCTGCCAGAGATTGTGAGGACAAGTTCCACCTCAAGAGGACGGGAGGAGCAAGGCGGTCCGGTTCAAGATTGGTACTGGATGTCTTTTCTTTACCCCTGGTCACGTGAGAAATTATTACAGTTGTACTCATTTCTTGTAGGTCGTCATACTTGGTTACTATGATTACCATTTTCTGATGATTTTTTTTTTCTCTTTAAGAAAAAAAAATTTTTTTTTCGTTTCGAATGTTTTGTTGTACGTTGTGAATATTTTGTTTCGTAATTTACAGCTGGGTTGCGACATCTGCGCCATCCGGCCCGGCATATTAGAATTCAGCAATCATTTTTATTTTGGTTTGCTTTCCTTGGCCTTTGAAAGTATCCAGTGTACATACAAAGAAGCAGATATTTTGAAATCAAATGTACAGTAGATTCCTGACCATTGTAAGATATATCAAACTGAGACGGGAGACAGACTTGCCACAGACGGACAATTCAGAATGAGGACAAGACATCATATGAAGATAAAGCACTAATCAAAAATTGTTTCACAGAAAATTGTCACAAAGAACACCCAGAGTCAGATATCTGCCGCTGTAGACTCAACTAATATATCTGGTCAACAAATTAAACATCAGGCTGGAAGACATGTCTCCATGTGGGGAAGACAGTCAGACAATAGAACATGTCTCCATGTGGGGAAGACAGTCAGACAATAGAACATGTCTCCATGTGGGGAAGACAGTCAGACAATAGAACATGTCTCCTCGTGGGGAAGACAGTCAGACAATAGAACATGTCTCCATGTGGGGAAGACAGTTAGACAATAGAACATGTCTCCACGTGGGGAAGACAGTCAGACAATAGAACATGTCTCCTGTCGCATAGAGATACTTACTTACTTAGTCGTTCCCCTTCTACCGTGAGGTGTAGAGGTTTGGAAGAGAGAGCGCCAGACTATCCTATCGGCTGTCTTCCTCCTGGCCTGGTTCCATTCTAGTCCTCGGTCCTTCAAAGATTGTCTAATGTTGTCCTTCCAGCGGACTCTGGGTCGTCCTCGGGGTCTGGATCCTTGGCTCTTTGTTTCCCATGCTTGTCGTGGTATCCGATCTTCTCCCATTCTGCAGACATGGCCAAACCATCTTAATTGGGACTGTTCTACTTGGATCTGCAAGGGGTAGGATTTAAGGCCTTGACGTATCGTCTGGTTGCGTACCATGTCTCTTCTTGTTACTTCAACCACCTTCCTCAGATACCTCATTCTGAGGTTTGGATCTGGCTTTTATGGGTTGTAGTCATTGCCCATGACTCGCATCCATATGTCAAGACTGGAACATAGGTGGAGCGGTATACAGCCATCTTCGTTTTCTTACCAACCTCTCTCTTGCTGAGGAATCCTCGATTTATGGCCTGAAAAAGTCTCCCAGCTGCTGCTTTTCGAGTGGCCAACTCTTCTTTGATGCCTCCCTTTCGGTCCATGATAGCTCCGAGGTATTTAAAGTGGTCGACCTGCTCCAGGACCTGTTCTCCCAGCTTAATCTGATGTCTTCTTTCTTCTCGTGATATCACCATGGATTTTGTTTTAGAGCTGCTTATGACCATCCCTCTCTTCTCCAGCTCTTCCTTCCAGACTTGCAGGTTGGATTGGAGATGTGCCTCTGATTTAGCAATCAGGGCAACATCATCAGCAAATGCCAGCTCCGAAATATAGACCTGTCTCATCTTCCAGTACCCCACTGAATGCTTTCTTGTTCTCTCCTTACATGCCTTGATGACATCGTCCATAAGGAGTATGAAGAGGTAAGGTGATAGGATATCACCTTGTCTTACACCAGTGTTGGTCCTGAACTCTTCTGATTTATGGTTTGCTGTCCTCACATAATTTCTGCAAGACTTGTAGAAGCTCTGTATAGCATGAATCAGAGGTGCTGGAATATTCTTCCGTGCCAAACAGTCCCAAAGTTTGCTCCAGGGGACCCTGTCAAACGCCTTTTCCAGATCTATGAAACAAAGATGCATCTCACTCTTATACTCAAGGGCCTTTTCACTCAGCTGTCTGAGTGTGAAGATTAGGTTTTGAGTACTTCGGTTTGCTCGGAATCCGCACTGGACCTCATCCAATTGTGGCTCAGCTAGGCGTCGGAGTCTCTGCTCTAGGATTCTAGAGTAGATTTTACCAGGGACACTGAGAAGGGATATGCCTCTATGGTTTCCACACTGTCGATTGTCACCCTTTTTGAAAATTGGTGTTATGATGGCAATCTCCCAATCCTTTGGTATGGTCTTGTTGTACCACGCTGCCTGTAAAACCCTTAAGAGTAATAGGTCGCCTGATGCTCCCATGAACTTAACCATTTCTGGTATTATACCATCATGCCCTGCTGCTTTGCCCATCTTGATTTTCTCCAGTGCTGCCTTCAGTTCTTCCATCTTTATGTCATCTTCACCATCAGTGGTTTTCTCTTCTGTGCTAGTGTTTATCATTTCTGATGCTTCACCATGCTCACCATCCAGGAGTTCTGAGAAATATTCTTTCCATCTTTCCATTACTTCCTTCGGGGCAGTAAGCAATTTGCCTTGCTTGTCCTTTATAAATTTGAGAGGGCATTGTTTTTCCTTCCTCATGTTCTTTAGGGTCTTATAGAACAATTTCTGGTTTTCTCGTGCATATTTTTCTAGCTTTTCTCCAAATTCTTCCCAGGACTTCTGTTTTGCTGCTAGCACTTTGTTCTTTGCTTCTGTTCTGATTGTCACATATTCTCTGTATTTTTCCATTTGTCCTGTTGTGTTTTTAGCTCCTAAGAATTGTTTCCATGCCATTTTCTTCTCTCTTATTTTCTCTTTGACTTCCTCTTCATCTAGCATGGTCATTTCCAACTCTGGCATTAAAATCTCCGAGCATGATAACTTCATCTAGGCAGTCATCCACTGTCCTTTGAAGCAGCTCGAAGAATTCCTCCTTGACCCCTGCTCTCTCATCCTCATTTGGCCCATACACTATGACCAGGTTGACTATGGTTTCTCCTTCTTTTAGTTTAACAACCATAATGCGCTCCGAGACAAAGTTCCATCCCTTGATAGTATCTTTTTGATTTTGGGCCACAATGCAACCCACGCCCCCTTTAGCTCTTTCAGAAATGGGTACACCACTGTAGAGCAGCGTGTTGCCATCGAGATCCATGACTCCTTGTCCTTTTTTCTTTGTTTCCGTTATAGCCAGGATTTCTAGTTTTGCTTTCCTCATCTCTTCCACCAACTCCTCTTCCTTCCCATTTATACTTCTTGTGTTCCAAGTTCCATAAGTCGTAGTCCGTAGTCCGTTCCAGTTCGTCGCCTTTAGAATCAGTCCAGTTTTCTCTCTTGTGTTGCTAGTAATCGTGATTTAAAGCAAACAGGTGATTGGCCTGTTGTGCCTTTGCATGGTGGAGGGGCTGCCTCCTTACGGCCTCCATGCAGGCCGCCCTCCTCCTTTTTCATCCAGGATTGGAACCGGCATAGGCGGAGTTCGCATAGAGATTATGATCAATAAATTTTCTATATTTCCTATTTTTCTACCCGTGTCCTTTACTTTATTATCGCTCTTTTATCCTTTTCCTTTATTTTTCGCATTCGTTCGTTTGCGAAAAATATTTTCTTTCCCATTCTCACTTTACCGTTTTTCTTTCTCATACTGATACGCATTCTATTACGTAGATGTCAGTCCCGGGATGTGAGCGAATGGTGTTAGAAAGTCGTTCTTGAGAGACCGAATGGCAGACATTCGTCTCATTTTTCCCATGGCACGAGACGAATAACCGTGAATATACGTGCTGGTCAGACATAGAGAGCAGACATCTGTCTACAGTTTTCCCTGTTACAGTGTTTCTCCGGCCGATTGCTCGGCCTAAGGTGTGGAAACTGTCATCTGCATGGCTCAGGAATAGCCGTACGTCGGGAGAAGGTGTTAAGACGCGGCTGGCAGCTATGGCTGGTGTCTGGGTATGTGCAGTGTTAAAGACGGGAAAGGGGAGATGATTTCGGATTTTGTAATAGAGCGCATCCTTTGTCCTGTTTCATATATCTACCCAGGAGCTGTAAATTGAATTTCATTCTTACTCCTAAATCTGCAGTAGACAGATCGCCAGGCTAGAAGAAATATCTTGTGTATTGTAAAGTCTTTAGTTTCTGGGCAACATTTTGCCGAGTTCTAGACTACTATTATGTTGAATGATTCTAGTTCGTGGTATTAATCTGTAGTTCTGTGCGGAGGTAAATATTATATATTAGATATCTAGTATTTTGTGAAGTGTTTAAAGTGTTAAATCGCTTATTTCATATTTCACTAGTTAGATTTTTGTGCAGAGGGCTTAATTTATAAGTCAGTTATATTCTCTAGCTGACGTGTTTCAGTGGAAAGCAGAATAAATTATAATTTCTAGCTTAAAACCAGGTAGCTATAAGGAATTAAATTTAACTGCTAAATAATCAGACGAGAATATTTTTTAAAATTAACTTGTAACGGAAATGCTACATCAGTGAGTATTGACGGGATACGTATGTATTCCTAATTCATGATGATTGAGTTTATGAATATAACTTATTTCACGGGAAGTTTTAAATGATAAGTCAAGCTGTACGCTTGCAGTTTAAAATGTAAGTTATAACGAGTACATAGTACGTATAATTATTTTATATGTGTTTTTTCTTCTATTTAGTGAAGAAAACTGGGGTTAACCCAAACTTTGCCAGCGTTAAGTACAGAGATATCTGTGAAGAACTAAAACATTCTTTCCTTAAAGGACTTGGTGCATAACCTTTACAAGAACTTTTAAGATTTTAAAGAAGTAACGGGCCCATCGAGCCTGATCTAATTCTTTCAGAGAAAAATCTCAAGTACATTTAGCCCGTGTGGCAAGTAATAGATTACAAACATTAACTGTTCCGACAATTTTTACTCATTGTGGAGTGACCAAGAATTTTACCTTTTGATCGAAGTTACAAACCTGACACTGTTCCTAAGTAGTGGAAACCTCGTGATTCTGATCCTGTGAGCCCGCATGAAAACTAATTCTTACCTGAACTGATAAAGTGACACTAACTTAAAATCTGAACAAAATCATCGCCTGAAGTAGACGCTCCCCGGACAAATTAGATGAAACCAAGATCTGCAGAGCTGGGTATCTGCTTCACCAAACGATAAAACAGATTGTGTCATAACGTGCGCCAGACGGCGAACAACAGCAAGCTATAGGGTAAGAAAGTGAGAAATGCACGACAGGGCCCTGATGAATGAACCAAGAGAAAGCAGGAACGAGTGACTCGTTTATGGTATACCAAATTTCACCCACTTTGTAATTTCTTTATGCAAGTTTTTTGTTGCAAACAAGATACTTTTCCTTAGGATAGATCATACTAATATCTAAGTCTGTTCATACCTTTAAAAGGGGAAAATCATTAGATTACCGCTAATGTATCCTTGATTCCTTGGGGCTATCACTTTCTTCTAACAGGACTGTGGGCATACCTTGAGGGATAACAGCATACTGTGGGTCTATCATTCTTGTAGCATCTTTCTTGACTTTATGACTATTTGTATATACTTTGATGTAATTTTATGTGTTGTGATGGGATTTTAGATGATAATTAAAATTTCTCTTGAACTTAATCAGCGCGTTGGTCAGCTCGTTCCAAATTATCTGTATAATCATTTGTTATAGTTTTCCCACGTGTGTGCGTCTACATGTCGTCAAATTGTGTGTGTGCACGTGAGTGGTAATATACATATATATATTAATGTATGTAGTCAATAGACTGTCTGACTCCTCTAGATCTGTTGTAGAAGATAGGCTAAAAGAGAGAAAAGATTCTCGATTTCAGAGACAGCCTCTATTGATTTCTACCATCTCACTCGTGGAAATCTATTTCTACTATCATCTCTCACTGTGGCTATCACTCATTCTAATCTATTCAGAAGGGACCAACCCAAGTCTTAATTCCCCTATCAAAAAACCAAGACATCTCCATGTGGGGAAGACAAACTTACAGTAGAACATATAATCCAATAATGTCGGCTCCACAAGAACAGCAGACTGACAGCATGGCCTTAACTTACAGCTTTAAAGAGTCTGTATGACGATGAGAGAAGGTTGAGACAGACCACCAACTTTATAAGAGAATAAGATGTGGTCATGAACGAGCGATGAGAGAAGTCTCAGACCGCCAACTTTATAAGAGAATAAGATGTGGTTATGAACGAGCGATGAGAGAAGTCTCAGACCGCCAACTTTATACGAGAATAAGATGTGGTTATGAACGAGCAATGAGATAAGTCTCAGACCGCCAACTTTATAAGAGAATAAGATGTGGTTATGAACGAGCGATGAGAGAAGTCTCAGACCGCCAACTTTATAAGAGAATTTTTTTTTTTCTTAACCAGCGGCACTTGGGCTTTCAGCCCTTCGGCCCAATGACATGTCATTTCGAGGCTGGGGAACCTGAGGACTTTCCTTCCAACCCGGTCAGGAGCTTCGCTCCTTCCCATCCCGCCAACTTTATAAGAGAATAAGATGTGGTTATGAACGAGCGATGAGAGAAGTCTCAGACCACCAACTTTATAAGAGAATAAGATGTGGTTATGAACGAGCGATGAGAGAAGTCTCAGACCACCAACTTTATAAGAGAATAAGATGTGGTTATATGAACGAGCGATGAGAGAAGTCTCAGACCGCCAACTTTATAAGAGAATAAGATGTGGTTATGAACGAGCGATGAGAGAAGTCTCAGACCACCAACTTTATAAGAGAATAAGATGTGGTTATGAACGAGCGATGAGAGAAGTCTCAGACCACCAACTTTATAAGAGAATAAGATGTGGTTATGAACGAGCGATGAGAGAAGTCTCAGACCACCAACTTTATAAGAGAATAAGATGTGGTTATGAACGAGCGATGAGAGAAGTCTCAGACCACCAACTTTATAAGAGACCACCAACTTTATAAGATGTGGTTATGAACGAGCGATGAGAGAAGTCTCAGACCACCAACTTTATAAGAGAATAAGATGTGGTTATGAACGAGCGATGAGAGAAGTCTCAGACCACCAACTTTATAAGAGAATAAGATGTGGTTATGAACGAGCGATGAGAGAAGTCTCAGACCACCAACTTTATAAGAGAATAAGATGTGGTTATGAACGAGCGATGAGAGAAGTCTCAGACCACCAACTTTATGAGCGTGGCTGTGCGAGAGCAAGGAAAGAAGCCTGGTATTTGTCAGACCTAAAGGTCTTTAGTATTTGGACATGTGCCCTAATATAACCGACTAGGCTGAACGGGACGCGCCTCGCCAAAACGAAACACATTTTTTTTTTAAAGGAAAGAAGCCTGAGACAGGCCGGCAACTTCATGAAAGAAATAATGATGATAGTGTGTGACATTACCACGAATAAGAGGAAGGATTTTGTGTATTTCCTTTCTGCACTTCTACAAGTTTTGGGGCCTGCCGTAGGAGCGATATTGTTTTTAATCCACTTTTTTTCTTGTCACTGGTGAGTTTTAATATGTACTTTAAGGAAAACGAATCGAGTACAACAATAACAATCGACTACTCTCTTACAGCAGAGTTTTAAGTAAACAGATTCACATGTAAAACCTTTCCTTTGGGATTCGATACCGATGTTTCCATTTTTAACACGAAAATATGATTAGTGCCGATTATGGTAACTGTACTTTGTTTTGGCAAGGACGACTTCCGGTCAGACTTAAATTCCTCCTACACTGGTCCAGTTCATGATATCGGTCACGTCGGTCAGATATGAATAGTTCTGTCTGGTCAAAATTTGACCGATGTAACTACTCCAGTTAGATTCTGCTGAGGACACGCTATCGACCAAGATTTCTGACCTTTAAGTACAAGAAAAAGTTCGGGTTGGAAGAAAAAAAAAGAACGTCTGTTGGATAAATAAAAGATGAAAAAACAATTTGAATTTGGATAGGATTGACAGTGAGTAAACTTTTGCTGATAGCTTTACAAGGTGGTCCTTGGTCTGGCATCTCCAAGGTAAATCAAATAGAGGACACCAACAAATACACAGAGAAGGAAATTGAGGTTAGACTTAAAAAAAAACAACATAAAGAAGACATTGTAAGAACTCGAACAAATGGAATAGGCCAGGGCAGCTTTGAGTGACCTGTTTGATGACATATGCTTGGCAGGGAGCTAAGGGTCATGATTATCCTGATGATATATTTCATAAAGACAAAAGTCATAAAACTGAATATCGTCCCGAAATATGTCATATAACTGAATACCGCACAGACGTATGTCATCAAACTGAATACCGCACAGACAAATGTCATCAAACGGAATAGCACCCAGACAAATGTCATCAGACGGGATACCGCCCAGACAAATATCATCAATTGAAATAGTGCCCAGACAAATGTCATCAAACGGACAGCGCCCAAACAAATGTCTTCAAACGGAATACCGCCCAGACAAATGTCGTCAAATTGAATCCACCCAGACAAAAGTCTTCGAACTGAATACCATTCACACAAATGTCATCTAACTAAATACGACCCACACAAGTGTCATCTAACTAAATACGGCCCACACAAATGTCATCTAACTAAATACGACCCACACAAGTGTCATCTAACTAAATACGACCCACACAAATGTCATCTAACTAGATACGACCCACACAAATGTCATCTAACTAAATACGACCCATACAAGTGTCATATAACTAAATACGACCCACACAAATGTCATCTAACTAAATACTACCCACACAAGTGTCATCAAACTAAATTCGACCCACATGAATGTACAGAAAACGAAGGTTCTCCTAAGTCTACAAGTCCAGACCTGGTACACTTTAATGTCCATATCAGAGGCTGCCTGGAGTACGATATTTACACCAACACTGGAAATAATTTTCACCATATAACAAAATCAGTTCTCGTATGTCTTTGATTTGTTCCATCAACTCTCCACTGGTGATCTTGTCATAATGTTTTGATTTTTTTTCCCCTAAAATATTCCCCATTTACGAAAGTCTCTAAATTCTTGATTGCCGTTTTTGATGTTCTCCATGTTTCACAACCATACAGTAGGATAGCCTTGACTTATGAGTTAAAAAATCTATTTTTGAGTTTGATTTGACTCTCTGTTCATACTTACATGATACTAAACGTGTGTTCTATCATATGACCCAGCGCGATACCCTCTGCTATAGAATGTTCCATGTTGATGCCACACGTGCCGTCCTCGGACACGATCAGCTGGAAAACAGATATATATATATATATATAGATAGTTAGATAAGTAAGCAGGTAGGTAAGTAGGTATGCAGGTAGGTAGGTAGGTAGTTAATTAGACAGGACATTAATTTAGGTAGGAAGGTAGGCAGATACGTAGGTAGGTAGGTATGTAGGTAGGTAGGCAGCTAACTTAAGCAGGTAGGTAGGCAGACAGGCAGGTATGTGGGTAGGTAAGCATGTGGGTATGTACGTAGAAAACACAAGACCATACCTGTATAGTTTTGTCCATCCATCTGTTTGCTGTGTTGTGTTTAACCCCCTGACCATGTATGATGTGATGCGTACGAGCTGTCAGGTCTGTCACCAGATCTCCCCGACAGTGTCCACAGGATGGGTATGTTGGCTTGTCCAGGCAGACCAGAAATAAGCAGTTCTCGAGGGCGCGAAGACTCGCTCTATTTGTTGTATCTGGCAGATAACATTATATAAAGTCAAGAACATGTCTTCTCTCTTCTGTTTGTTGTATCTGGCAGATAACATGATATAAAGCCAAGAACATGTCTTCTCTTCTGCTTACATGTCAGTTGTCTTTGGTGCTCAGGTCTTCAGTTAGTGAATACTAAGTCTCCCTGCCTGCAGCATGTTTTCAAGTCGTCTGCATCCTTCTTGTTTCAGAAAAAGGTCTTCCATGTAATGCTAACAGCCGATGTCCTTAATATGTGACCTATTCAACTACAATGTCTTATCCTGAACTCATGTTCCATCAGTTCTTGTCTGGCTCTATCCATCAGTTCTATAAAAGTGATTTTGAAAGTATGTAATTCCTTGATTCTCGTTTCAGTTTTCCTCCATGTTTCACACCTGTACAGTAGGACAAATGAACTGACAGTTTTTAACCCTTGATTTCTCTTTTCTTTTTGTGGTATACTTTTTTCTCAGTATATTTCAAAATGTAATGAAATCTGTTTCGTGTTAGGTATCCTTATCTGCACATTATTGTCTGTTCTTCGAACTTCCTGTATGTGTCACATATAAGGACATGCAGACGACAAGAAAACAGAATTAGAAAACATAGCGACAGAAGTAAACATAAAATAAATATAGCATCATTAACATTCCAATTTCTAAGGAGCAAAATTCATTCCAAGACCCCCCTCCCCCTTTTTTCCCCCTCAATATGTGCTGTCCATCGCCAATGCTTTTTTTAAAGGTACCAGGAGAAATATATGCTTGACTGAGTTTCATACACACTAACTACCAACATAACTTTGGAGTATCTGCCTATGAGTACGGTGTCACCTCACAAAGCTACTGCCGATTAAAAGTAAAAACACACTAAGGTAAAGACACCTTTTATTATTACTAAATGATTGTAGTTTGGCAGTACACCTAGACAGGTAATAATGAAAGGTCGAGTGGTCAAGTAGCTTGAGCTCTTGCTTCCTGAGGCTACCAGGATTGAAACCCGTCACGCTCCCGTCTACCCCTCCCTGTTGTAATTGAGCATCTGGCTCGGATCTTGAGTTAGGGAAAGTAGATGCAGCGAGAAGAGAACGGGTCACTGCATCTCATAGATCATAGATCAGAGATCTAGCAAATGTGATCTATCTAACAATTCTTTTCCCCCCCCCCCCCCCCCTCCTTTTTACGACAGTATCTGTAATGGAACTACCATTACCTTGAGAGAGAGAGATAGGAAACTCTTTACAGAGCGATACAACAGGAAGCAATCTGATCATCAGAAGAAGTCCCCCCGTCCGACAAGTGTTTCGGCCCTATATACTCCTTTACACTCTAAGGGGGGCGGGCCCACTTGGGTCATGACTCCCAAGCGTCTCAGCTTCCTGTTGTCTTGCATCAAAAATGAACCCATTTCACTTATGGTAGCAACTTTAAATTCCACAACTCCGCCAGCCGTGGAGGCAATTGTGAAAGTAACAAAGAGAAGACAAATTATTCCGTTCGTTCCGTCGCACACACTGAGACACCAGCGCGAAGTCAACGAGTCGCCACTGCGCGTTCCCCACTGGACTTTTGATACTGACACCCCTTATAGTATACACCGCTTGTCGCCCCTGAGTCGCAGCCCGTTCACTAGTCCACCACAAACCTCAGCGTATTGTGGACTTAGAAAAATTCCTGGTGTTTTCTGTACCGCAGCGTTTATTGTTACGATCTCCATTCCCCATTGCGGTTGTTCCACAGCCAGCCTGATGCCTTTTCGGCAGTTTCACTAAGCCTCTTCAGGGCCCTTGTTCTCGACTGTCCCCTCAGCCCCAACAGTTTCAATAGATCATACACTGATGCAGCCACAAGCCCTCTTGCACCCACTTCAACAGTCATGACCCTTGCAGTGAACCCATCGTGTCTCAGATCCGCGGCCAGATCACTATACTTGGCCGCTTTGAACGAATGTTGCTCATCTAATCTGGATTCAAATGGCACGGTCAGTTCAATCAGTATGACCTGAAGCGTTGCTGCAGAATGATTGATCTATCTAACAATTCATTCGGCCGCCTCCTCCCCCCCCCCCCCCCCCCCCCCCCCCCCCCCCCCCCCCCCCCCCCCCCCCCCCCCCCCCCCCCCCCCCCCTCCTTTTTACGACAGTATCTGTAATGGAACTACCATTACCTTTAATGTAGTAACGGATATCAGGATATGCAAGAAATGAGGACAAAAAGAGTTGAAGGTCACACCTTGTAGAAGTCGTTCTCTATGCTCCGCCCACACATGACGGGCCTGTGATGTCATCACTCCAACTTCTGGTGATTGGTCACTCTTTTCGGCCATGTTGAGTACCCGTGACAACTGTAAACAAAGATCTGCCTCACATATCAGCTCTCCTCCTATCTGGACATCCACTTTGTAGAACTGCAGAAAGGCAGACAGAAATATGTTAGTGCAACATATATACTGGACCACAAGTGCAAAACTGAAGACCAACAATATGATATCGACATGACAAGTTAAAGACCAAACTGACCAAGCGAAATAACAAACACGCGTAAATAAGTCTTTCCGCAGAACGAGCACAAGAAACATATGATCTTAAGACAGCTTTAACACATTTTGCTAAAATATTTTTTGAAAACCATAACCATTGTGGGATGAGGGTGAGAAAGGGGAATTCAAAGGGATGTTAGTAACATGGGGGGGGGGGGGGGAGGGGGGGGGGGGGTGCAGTTTTGTTGCGTGTTAAATTAGGCCGCATGAAATCAAGGAATATTATAACTGTATTTTCTTTGTTTACTTATGGTATTTTTATCCTAAATTTACTAATAAACTGTTTCAGCTGTCTGTGAAAGAAAAATAATTTTTATCCGCAATATTATTTGTAATTAACCTGCAACTGGTTCAGTTTTCTCGACTTTAAATAACTATTTTGATATTCTCATTTTAGCCTCTCGTATTGTGTCTGTTTTCTTTCTCTTGTACTTTGACAAAGACTTATTTGTCGAAACATCCTATTGTTTACTTGTAATGTTACTATCAAGATGATTTTATCCATATTTATGTTTTGTATTGTCCTGTCAGTCAATGTCCGCTGTTTTACCGCCCTTCGCAGTCGTCTGTTTGTCTCATAAAGTTGTGACCGTCTTCCCCAGGTTTCTGTTACTGCTGTAATCTGTTTATTTCATAAAGTTGTGACCGCCTTCATAGAACCCAGAAAAATACACGTGGCGAATAACTGCGAGTCTTTATTAACCTCTAAAGTGCACTTAAGCTGAAAAACAATAACGTAAGCGCCTTACATTTGTTTAAGAAATGCTGTGCTAGCTTATCGAGTTATTTAGCTTTTTTTTTTTACTTTACCATACATGTAACACTAAGCACCACATATATTGTTATGAATTTGTATAACAAAGGAATCCTTTTATGATATGTTATAATTGTAAGTGCAAAGAGCGTACACAATATCAACGTATTCCGCGACCCATCTCAATGTTTCCCGCGACCCAAATTTGGGTCATGACCCAAAGCTTCAGAATCACTGAATTATATATAATGATTTGGAAACATAAACATTATGTACTGTAGGCCCCTGATGATGGTTTTTGCTTATTACGACATACATAGTGACAAAGGATTTACATTGTGAGAACATATACACAGGACGTCATTATCTTAAAGACCCACTGACCTGGTTATTGCACGCCACCACGATATATTCCGGGCCTGGAGCTACCAAATCAGTTCTCTGAACATCTCTGTCCCTACCTGGCTCTCTGTAGGATGTGAAGAGTCGATAGTCTTGTTCCATGCATAACGGTTGACCTTTCTCTTTGTACTTGCATCTCTCAATGGGCAGCGTTCGTCTGTGGTCATCATCACATTCATTAATATTTTAATGGCGTCTAACAAACAAGACATTGTTGCTTCTATATTTCTCATTTGCTGATACAATCAATCATCTGTTTCATTGCTGTCTTCATTGTCCTGTTACCCTTATCTTTAACGTTTTGGTAACAATATAAATATTTCCTTTTATGTGCTGGTTGGATGTGATTTTGTTTCTTTTGTTGCTCTAATGAATGTTAAATCACATACTTGTTTAGTGTTGCTCTAATGAATGTTAAATCACATACTTGATTAGTGTTGCGCTAATGAATGTTAAATCACATACTTGTTTAGTGTTGAGCTAATGAATGTTAAATCACATACTTGATTAGTGTTGCGCTAATGAATGTTAAATCACATACTTGTTTAGTGTTGAGCTAATGAATGTTAAATCACATACTTGATTAGTGTTGCGCTAATGAATGTTAAATCACATACTTGTTTAGTGTTGAGCTAATGAATGTTAAATCACATACTTGATTAGTGTTGCGCTAATGAATGTTAAATCACATACTTGTTTAGTGTTGAGCTAATGAATGTCAAATCACATACTTGATTAGTGTTGCGCTAATGAATGTTAAACCACATACTTGATTAGTGTTGCGCTAATGAATGTTAAATCACATACTTGATTAGTGTTGCGCTAATGAATGTCAAATCACATACTTGATTAGTGTTGCGCTAATGAATGTTAAATCACATACTTGATTAGTGTTGAGCTAATGAATGTTAAATCACATACTTGATTAGTGTTGCGCTAATGAATGTTAAGTCACATACTTGTTTAGTGTTGCGCTAATGAATGTTAAATCACATACTTGTTTAGTGTTGAGCTAATGAATGTTAAATCACATACTTGATTAGTGTTGAGCTAATGAATATTAAATCACATACTTGTTTAGTGTTGCGCTAATGAATGTTAAATCACATACTTGTTTAGTGTTGAGCTAATGAATGTTAAATCACATACTTGTTTAGTGTTGAGCTAATGAATGTTAAATCACATACTTGTTTAGTGTTGCGCTAATGAATGTTAAATCACATACATGATTAGTGTTGCGCTAATGAATGTTAAATCACATACTTGTTTAGTGTTGCGCTAATGAATGTTAAATCACATACTTGATTAGTGTTGAGCTAATGAATGTTAAATCACATACTTGTTTAGTGTTGAGCTAATGAATGTTAAATCACATACTTGTTTAGTGTTGAGCTAATGAATGTTAAATCACATACTTGATTAGTGTTGCGCTAATGAATGTTAAATCACATACTTGTTTAGTGTTGCGCTAATGAATGTTAAATCACATACTTGTTTAGTGTTGCGCTAATGAATGTTAAATCACATACTTGTTTAGTGTTGCGCTAATGAATGTTAAATCACATACTGTACTTGATTAGTGTTGCGCTTATAGTAGTGCACAATAGCACTTTCAGTTATAACTAACTATGGGAATGCGCCACTGATGTGACAGCCCTCAGCTGATTTTTATTTTTATTGTCATGGTGTGCCTTTCAACGTGTTCTTTTCTCCTCTTCTTGTTGTGAGAGCTTCGTTTCACAAAATCTGTGGTGGCGATGTAGGGAGTTGCGCATATAAGCATTAGCTTACATACATGTTTTGTGTTACACTTACAAATGTTACAGACTTGTTTTGAAAGTTGTTAGTTCACTAAATTAAACTCTGTTCACGTTATCATTGTGAACCTAGTACAGTAAAATGGCTGCCAGGGTCCTCTGTTAAAAGAAATAAAAAATAGGACCTGAGATCCCACCAGGCATGTCGTAAATAGAAATTAAATGGAGGGTGTGCTTGGAGCAGGCAACACCACCACTTACAAATAAAAAGATTACTATAGAAACTACAACTGCTAGAAGACATCGGTTGTTGTTTCTGTGATTTCTCTGTGTGCACCACTACTGCATTGACCAAGTGAAGGGTGGAAGAAGGAAACAGACCAAAATAAAATGGCTTATGGGGCATCGGTGGGTGGGGGCTTCCTAACTGAACCCCCTAATAGGTGCCGCCCATCGCATAGTTCCCTCCCCCACTCTTCCCGGGCCGCATATAAACTCCTACATTGCTTCTGGCAGTGGCCATTTTTATCTTTCACCGTTTTCTACAAAGAATATTTCTGTCCTCTAAGATTTATATTTTCTAAATGAAAAAAAAAGGAAATAAACGTTGTGCCATCTTGTCTTTGAACCGGGTGAAACATCTTTACAAAACTTTCACAATAGTGGTAGAAAATGACGCGTCACCGCCAGATGGCGCAGTTCCCATGCCACACAGAGGGCACCATTGATGCTAAATGAACAATCCCATTGGGTAATTGCCTCTTCTCAGAACGAGGTTTGCGTGCTAATGGCAAAAGGGGGACAGAGTTTGATATAAATCGAGTGCTGTTAAACGGCCAGACCCAGGATTTCCTAAATTAACTTTTTCCTGCAAATGAGATTCAATGACAAACAAACTGTAAGAGGCCCACATCTAAAGTGGACTGTTCCGTGACCCACTCAACTTTCTTATCGCCATATTAATAAACAGCGAGTTAATCTCAAGTTACCATCACGACCAATAAATGAAACATGTGGAGGGGTTCTAATCATTCCAATATTTATCTTATTTGCCAATTTATTGGTTCGGCCTAGAACCTGAAGAGAGCCTTGTGTGCCAGGCAAACACAGCGATATGGACCAAACCTGGAGCACGCACATACCTGGACAAACGAAATGGTTCACGCTATTTGCTTTCATCTTTAGCAATCCAATTATATTTCTGGCGTCTTATAACAGCATGTGTCTTAAACGATTTCTGCTTATATCAATACGAGGTGATCGATCGCAGATAAAGGGGAGGCGATTAAGGCAGAAATTTAACGTACACTTGAGCAAAGAGGGCAGTCTGATCATACGTCCACAACAAGCAGAAAAATTCACATAAAATTCTAATCGTATAGGAGTGTGTCCCAGGGTTTGATTTATCATCTCCGTGGTTACAATTATTTTAACATCAACAACTGTCATCGAAGGTCGGCTGCAATGGATCTCCAGCGTCTTTTGTCTCTAGTCTTGATGGTACACTCTGATAGACTATCTGTCCATCTCTTGATGGTTGTCACGTAGGTCTTTATATCATTAAATTGCCTACATCTTCTTCCTATTCTCTCACCCGCATCCTTTATTTTATTATCTTTCCTTACTTGTTTTTCCTGTATTTTTCGCATCACTTGTTTTGCGAATAATATTTTCTTCAGTATCCTCAAACTTTACCTTGTGTTTTTCTCATACTGGGATACAAAATTTTATTACATAGATGTCAGTCAGACGTGAAGTGCGATTTAGTTGCAGTCCATCTCAGACATCGAGCCGACTTGGATCTGCACCTTCAGATGACACGACACTCCTGAGTTAGATTATCGACGTAAACGCGTGAGAATGCTAGGAGAGAGCCGACATCCGTCTGCATTTTCATCGGTCAACAACGAGTCGCATCGGCCGAACGCTTAAGTAGGAGCGAATATTTACACCTTATAGTCGCAGTTTCAGACATCTGTCTGGAAATCCCAGCTGACACGGCTCACTGTTGGCCCGGTCAGCGTGAGGTGCGAAGTAGTATAAGTGTCAGTTCAGGTTTTCGTCGAAATAGCTCCGGCGAAGTGTGAAAATCGCCCATGCACTGCAGACGGTTGTCTGAGTTTTGCAACTGACACGCGTACATCTTGGTCAGTAGGTGGCAGTTACGACATGTTAGGAGTTAAACGTAGCTGTTATGAGAAGGGGAGAGATCAGGGTTGGGGAAATAGTTCATCCTTTGTCTGTTTCAGATATTAAACCTAGTTTGAAACTTTATTTTCATTCTTTCTCAATATTCGCAGTAGACAGGTGGTTCGCGAAGAGTAGAGCTGTATAAGCGAAGTTTCTTAGGTTGTTGCGACAATTTGTCGAACTTCTAGACTTCCATAAATATAAGCGTATAATTCTTAATTGTGCGATATCCTGTAGTGCTGTGTTTGAGGTAAATATATTATTATCTAGTATTTTGTGAAGTGATTAAGTGTTAAATTGTCGATTTTATTTCACTAGTTAGATTTGGTGCAGGGCAACTAATTTATAGTTTGTATTATTTTTCTAGTGACGCACACAGTGGAAAGCAGAATAAATTATATCTTTAGCTTACTAAACAAATAGCTATAAGGAATTTAATTTAACTGCTAAATACTCAGTCGAGAATATTTTATATCTAACTTATAAATGCTAGACACGACATCAGTGAGTACTGACGGAATACGCATGATATTCCTAACCCATGATGATCGATTTTTTTTTTATATATCTTAATTTACGGGGAGTTTTAAATATAAGTCAAGCTGTAGGCTTGTCGTGTAAAATGTAAGTTATATTGAGTACATATATGTAAATTATTTGATATGTGTTCTTTCCATTTTATATAGTGAAACGGTGGTACCCAACTTGCCAGCGTTTAGTAAAGAGACATATTTGTGTGAAGCATAGACAGTTCCTATCTTTAACCCCGTGGGTTTTTTTGTTTCAAGTAACACTGGTCTGACAGTGCATATGCCATCAGAGAGAGACAGTAATAGCAATCCCACTAACGGTTTCTAAAGACTAGAAATATATATTGGGCTTTTGAGCCAGTTCATATTGCTCCACAAATTTAAATGTACATGCTGCCTGGCGGCGAGAATATTACAAGAATAACATTAACATTCCGACAGAGATTGTGACTAGTATTGTGGTGACCAAATATAGTACCTGCCTGAAAGAAGACACCGATCTGACATTCCTTAAATCCTAGAATCCAAAGCTAATGACATTGTGCTCTGCTAACTTTCGTGCCTGGACAAATTTTATGTGACTTAATCAGACATTCGAAAAAAATTAGAACACCCAAGGAATCGTTCCTGAGACAGAGAGTTCAGTACGTTTTTTGGAACTGGGGGTTTCTTGGTCGATGACTGCATTTTTCGGGTCTGTGCGAAGGTCCTAGAATTATTATGTTCCCAGAGGCAGCGAGCAAAGTTGTGAGTATATATGTGTGAGCAAGGCCATGGCTGAATGAATGAGAGTACACAGGCCAGAGTGTTATTTTACCGGTGTATTATTGTCACCCATTTGCTATCTTAAATTTTTTAAATCTGCAGAATTTGTTACAAATGCTAGAGTTTCTTTTTCTTAGGCTAAATCAGATTATCCAACTCTGTTCATACATTTACGAGAAAGAAAGAAACCTCTTAGACTCAACCCTATGTATCTATAACTCTTTGGGCCATCATCTGTTCTCTTAACGGGGCTGTGGGCTAAACCTAGAGTAAGATTCTAACGGGCTATCATCCTTGTAGCATTTTTTTCTTAAATTTTATGACTATTTGTATATGTTTCTCCTTGATGTATTTCTTTGGTGTTGTGAGAAGATTTTTTTTTTGATGATAATAATAAAAATCTCTCTTGAACTAATCAGTGCGTTGGTCAGCTCGTTCTAAAAAAAATATATATATATCCATTGTTATAGATTTCCCACGTCTGTGTGTTTAACTGTCGTCACGTGTATGTGCGTGCCCGTGATTAGATAGAAATATATGTAATATATATATATCTGTGTTTAGACTGTCTGACTACTTTAGATCTGTCGTAGAAGATAGGTGAGAGAGAGAAGATTATCTCGATTCTCAAAGACAACCTCTATATCACATTCTATCATCTCACGTGTGGGAATTCTATTTCATTTTACTAACTCACACTGGGACTCTCACTCATTCCAACCTATTCAGAAGGGACCAACCCAAGTCTTAATACTCCTATCTAAAAATCTACGACAAATGGTTGCTCGTTACCGGGAATTGAACCCAAAATCCTAAGGCGATACGACAAATGGTTGCTCGTTTCCGGTTTTTGAACTTTGAATAGGAAGACGAGACGACAAATATCAGCTCGTCTTTAAGATTCTTTATTCTGATATAGAGTAAGAGTGTGATGTCTTGTGAGTTGTTATATTTTATAATAATTTATCCCCTAGACTAACGATCTGTTTACGGGCGTGCTGACCACACAAACTGATAAGTTTTTTTTTCCACAGCATTTAGAAGCATTATACATTTGGTTTACATGTTGATTTTGTCGGAATACATGTTAATTAATGATTCTGTAATACTAAACGCTAGTAAATTTTGTGAGTGTATAACATTCACAAGGGTTCTGAAGCAGGAAGGTGTTTGAACTAAAGTTAAGGAGTGCGTTTCGGTCTATTTGTCCAGATTAATTGCCTCCCTCACCCTAACTGTCTTCAGGGGTAAACTTGATAGTGGATTAAAATTAAGGGATTATTTTTCTCTTTAATTTTTGCAATAATTATTTTGCTTTTCCACTGTAGCAACTTATTTTTCAGAAGTAATCTTAACTACCATTTAGTTGGCGTAGTCGTGTTTTGCATTAAGTGCTTTATTGCCGATTAATAGCAGCGATAGTTAGATTTTATTTTGGAGGAGGTATCCTAGGGTTAAGTATATCATCTTTTATTTGGTATTTTCTCGTAAGTGGTAGCAACCAGAGTATCCTTTTCTTAATTTCTTTCTCCACTAGTCTCAGTCACTGACATAATATGGCCGAGAGGGCAAAGCTTAGACAACTCCTCAGGGACGAAGCGAGAGAGGAGGGACTGGAAGGAGAGGAAGCGAAAGCATTTGTCAGAGACGAACTTGAGAGATACGATGCGGAGAGGAAAGCGGCTGAAGCTAAAGAGGAAAAAGAAGAACTAAGGAGGAAAGAAGAAGCAGCGGAGAGGAAAGAAGCGGAAGACCGGCTATTACAGCAGAAGAAGATGGACGAGAAAATGGAAATTCGCAGGATGCAGCATGAGGAAAGAGAGAAACAGAGACAGCACGAGTTGGCGCTTAAAACCCTAGAGTTCCAAAGTCGTGGTGCTGCCTCTACCTCCAGCAATGGAGAGTCTTCTCCTCATTCTTCCTTAACTGATCCTTCTAACACTCAATCTCTTCACCTCACTGCTATGTCTTTTCCGCTAGAGTCTTTCCCATGTCCTAATGAGAAGATTGACACTTGGCTAGAAAAATTTGAGAAAATTGCAACTCTGTACGGTTTAGAGAGGTCGCGTTGGAACATGAAGCTTTCCCAGGCTTTGAAAAGTTCTGCGTATGATGTTTACGCCAAACTGGAAAGCAGCCAACAAGACAACTATGATCTGTTGAAGAAAGCGTTACTGGAGCGCTTTGAAATGAACGCTCGCAAGTTTTTGCAACTGTTTCGCAACAGCCGGAAAGAGAATTCTGAAACTTTTCACCAGTTCTCATCTCGTCTAAAGGGATATCTAACAACGTGCCTTGAGCTCTCGCAGCTCCCCTCTACCTATGAAGGTCTTGAGGAATTTGTTTTAACGGAACAAATAAAGAACACTTTGTCTGCTGATACCCGGAGATTTCTAGCTGAGCAGGGGGCAGAAAAGCTTGACGACATCTTAGAGAAGTCTGAGCGGTATCAAAATGCGCTGGCTGAACTACCGGCCACTAAGCGGAAACCGACAGAGGAGCATTTTCGAAAAAATAATCTAGATCAACCTTCTCATGCTTCTAATCAGAATAATCACAGAGAAACTGGACCTCAAAACCCCCCTCCTGAAAAATCCAAATTCTACAAGAACAAGTACCCCAACCACCCCAAACAGTCTGATCAACCCGACCGTCCTTCATGGCAGCGTGGCCAGAAAGGTCAAGGTGAAAAAGGGAAAACCCCTGCGCACGGGACATATGATCAGACCGAGCACACCGAGCCAAAACGCATCGGATGCTTATTGACAGTCTCGCAAGGCGGAATTATTGACAGTGATTCCCAACCTGTTGGGGATAGACCCTCAACGCGAGGTACTGTTACATTGAACGGTTCTCAAACTTCTTGTTTATTTGACACGGGGCTTTCGTATGATTGCATTGTTGCCAGAAACCTGGTCAAACCCGGTCAAGAGACAGCAGAGACCGTCCAACTTTGTGGAGTTCGTAAGAGTGATGCACCTACAGCGCTTCCCATCGCATTGGTGGAGATCCACTCTGATTTTGTCAGAGGTGTGATCAAAGCGGCTGTTATGGATGATCCCATCAACCCAGTCATACTTGGCGGGAGATACGTGTGTATTGGGAAACCGGAAGAGCCGATTGTGGCAGCAGTAACTACAAGAGGGCAAACCAAGAAGGAACGGGGGCCTGCGCCTAATTTGTTACCCATGGAACTTAAAGAAGCGCAATACAAGGACCCTACTTTGGCACCCTGCTTTAGGAAACTGCCCATGGCTAAGGAACCCAAACAGCACAGGAACATTTTTTCTGAGGATGGCGTACTTTATCGGAGAACGGGCAAGCCTGACCAAGGTTACAACCAGCTCCTAGTACCGAAACAGTACAGAAGCCAAATCCTAGAAATGGGGCACTCTCTTCCCTTCAGCGGACATATGGGACAGAACGCCACAAACCAAAGGATAACCACTCATTATTGGTGGCCAGGAGTAAATACTGATATTATCAGATACGTCAAATCCTGTGCCCAGTGCCAACGTGTACCACCCAAGCACTGGACTGCCCCAGTTCTCCTGGGGCAAACGCCAATTGTGGGGACTCCATTCGAACGGGTTGCTGTCGACATTGTTGGACCCCTAGAAAGGACCAAACGAAGGCACAGGTTTATCCTGACCTTAGTCGACACATGCACTATGTGGGCTGAAGCTATACCGCTAACATGCACAGATTCGAAGCATGTCGCAGAAGCCCTAGTGCAGATTTTTACACGGTTGGGATTCCCTCAACAAGTTTTGACGGACAACGGATCCCAATTCCGTAGCCTGTTAATGGAGGAGATCTTTAAGATCTTGAGGGCCAAACACATCCACACCAGCCCGTACCATCCGGCCGGAAATGGGCTCGTGGAACGTTTCAATGGCAGCCTCACCACCATGTTACGCAAGCTGGCACAAGAAAAACCGGAGGATTGGGATCTTTTCATTCCCGCAGCCCTATTCGCTTATAGGGAAGTTCCCCAGGCCTCTACGGGTTTCCCTCCAGCTACGCTTTTATTCGGCAGACCTATAAAGGGGCCGCTTGAAGCATTACTTAGGTCCCTGACAGACCAGAAGGCGGATGAGACAGTCGTCTCAGCCAGTAGATATGTATCGGAATTGAAGGAAAGGCTACAGCTAGGATGGGATCTAGCAACAGCAAACCTTAAGAAAGCTCGCGCAAAGCACGCTAGACGATACAATCAAGCAGCAAAGGAGAGAGAATTACAACCAGGAGATAAAGTTTTGTTGTTACTGCCAACCGGAAGCAACAAGCTACGCATCGGGTGGCAAGGGCCGTTCACCGTCCTGAAAAAGATCTCGAGAACCAATTATCAGATCTCTATCAAAGGAAAGGAGAAGGTCTACCATGTGAATCTATTAAAGAAATACTTGGAAAGACCAGTGCCATCCCCCGAACATCTCCTGGCCATCGCCATAGCGACAGAGGATGTCGAAGATGACGATAGTTGCATGGAATACCCTTTGCAACAAACTGAATCTGTCGAAGATGTAAAATTTGGGGACACTCTCTCTGAAGCACAACAGACAGAAACGAAGGCTTTACTGAACCAGTACACAGCGGTGCTAACGGATGTACCTGGACGAACACATCTTGTAGAGTTCGAGATGAAACTTACAAATGAGACACCTGTTCGAACCAGAGTTTACCCTATTCCGTATGCGAAAGCTGATACGCTACGCGCAGAGATAGACAAGCTACGTAAAACAGGAATTATTAGTGAGTCCACGTCTCCCTATAGTGCGAGCGTAGTGCTGCTACAGAGCCCAATAAGGAAGTGCGGCTGTGCATCGATTACCGGCTACTTAACACAGTAACGGAATTTCAGCCGGAACCACTCCAAAGCGCTTCTGAGCTGTTTAGCAAGCTAAGCAAGGCACGAATTTTCTCAAAGATTGACTTGAGTAAGGGCTACTATCAGATACCAGTCAAAGAGGAAACTAAGCCTTTGCTAGCTTTCAGCACCAGCGAAGGACACTATACGTTTAACGTGATGCCATTCGGGTTACACAACGCACCAGGAGTGTTCACAAGGATGATGAGGAAGCTGTTAGAGCCATTGCACAGTCCACATATCCACAATTTTATGGACGATATACTAATTGCAACGGACACATATGAGGAACATATTGCTACGGTCGAGATGCTCCTCAGGAGACTACAGGAAACTGGACTCACAGCTAGACCTAGCAAATGTTTAATCGGCTTCGAAAAACTTGACTTCCTGGGGCACACCATTGCTCACGGTGCTATGTGGCCAGTTGCTAAGAACATCGAGAAGATACGTGCAGCGAAGAGGCCAAGGACGAAGAAAGAAACACGATCGTTCCTATCGCTATGTGCTTACTACCAGAAATTCATCAGAAACTTCAACGGTTTAACAGCACCCCTTACGGACCTTACGAAAAAGGGGCGACCGGAGAAAGTTATCTGGGATCCTAAGTGCGAAGACGCTTACGTCACGCTCAAGAAGCAGTTGTCTGAATATCCAATTCTGCGACTGCCGGATATTACCAAACCCTTCGTACTGCGCGTCGACGCATCAGGGCAAGGCATCGGGTCAACTCTGCTTCAGGCTGGCGACGACGATCCCAACCAGCTATTCCCAGTGGCATACGGTAGTCGTAAATTGAATAAGGCAGAACAAAACTACTCCACAGTGGAAAGAGAATGTCTGGCATTAGTTCATGGCATTAGACGGCACCATGAATACCTTTATGGAGTGTCATTCACGGTGCAGACTGACCATGCCCCACTGGCGTTTCTCGGGGCTAATAAGGAATTTAATGCGAAAATAATGCGCTGGGCATTGCTGCTAAGCGTATATTCCTTTAAAGTCGAATACATTCCAGGGAAACAAAACGTTGGGGCAGACTTCATGAGTAGGACTTGCAGAGAGATGGAGGGGGAAGATGAGAGGGAAGAAGACAGACACCCCGAAGCTACGGTTATAGGAAATTTAATTCCATAACGTAGACATGGAGTGCTTCCATATCTTAAAGGGGGGACGTCCTGTCACGTAGGTCTTTATATCATTAAATTGCCTACATCTTCTTCCTATTCTCTCACCCGCATCCTTTATTTTATTATCTTTCCTTACTTGTTTTTTTTTCCTGTATTTTTCGCATCACTTGTTTTGCGAATAATATTTTCTTCAGTATCCTCAAACTTTACCTTGTGTTTTTTTCTCATACTGGGATACGTAATTTTATTACATAGATGTCAGTCAGACGTGAAGTGCGATTTAGTTGCAGTCCATCTCAGACATCGAGCCGACTTGGGTCTGCACCTTCAGATGACACGACACTCCTGAGTTAGATTCTCGACGTAAACGCGTGAGAATGCTAGGAGAGAGCCGACATCCGTCTGCATTTTCACCGGTCAACAACGAGTTGCATCGGCCGAACGCTTAAGTAGGAGCGAATATTTACACCTTATAGTCGCAGTTTCAGACACGGTTGTCTGAGATTTGCAACTGACACAGCGCTTTTCGTCGAAATAGTCAGTTTGAAAATCGTTACGCAGGTGCTGAGTTTTGCAAATCGCACTGGTGGCAGTTACGACACGCCTCTAAGTTAAACGTAGCTGTTATGAGAAGGGGGAGAGATCGGGGGGGGGGGGAGATAGTTCATCCTTTGTCTGTTTAAAATATTAACCTACGTTTGAAACTATTTCATTTTTCTCAATAGTAACAGGTTTGCAGTTAGTAGACTAGAACAACCTTCGTTCGATTTCTAAATAATCTCTGTAAATAGAGATGGCCTTTAGTTTGGTCGAAATTTTAATTTTTCCTGTACTTCTGTGTTTGAGGTAAATATTATATATAATAGATCTCTAGTATTTTGTGAAGTGATTAAGTGTTAAATCGCCGATTTTATTTTAAACTAGTTTGTGTGCAGAGTGAATATTTTGATAGTTTGTTATTTCTTTAATCGACGACACAGTGGAAATACAAAATAAATTATATTTTTAGCTTACTAAACAAGTAGCTGAAATGAATTTAATTTAACTGCTAAATACTCAGTCGTCGAAACTGTTTTAATAACTAACTTATAAATGCTAGATGCGACATCAAGTGAATATTGACGGAATACGAAGATATTCCTAATTCCTGATGATTTTTTTTAATATAACTTATTTCACGGGAAGTTTTAAATATAAGTCAAGCTGTAGGCTTGTCGTGTAAAATGTAAGTTATATTGAGTACATATATGTAAATTATTTGATATGTGTTCTTTCCATTTTATATAGTGAAACGGTGGTACCCAACTTGCCAGCGTTTAGTAAAGAGACATATTTGTGTGAAGCATAGACAGTTCCTATCTTTAACCACGTGGGTTTTTTTTGTTTCAAGTAACACTGGTCTGACAGTGCATATGCCATCAGAGAGAGACAGTAATAGCAATCCCACTAACGGTTTCTAAAGACTAGAAATATATATTGGGCTTTTGAGCCAGTTCATATTGCTCCACAAATTTAAATGTACATGCTGCCTGGCGGCGAGAATATTACAAGAATAACATTAACATTCCGACAGAGATTGTGACTAGTATTGTGGTGACCAAATATAGTACCTGCCTGAAAGAAGATACCGATCTGACATTCCTTAAATCCTAGAATCCAAAGCTAATGACATTGTGCTCTGCTAACTTTCGTGCCTGGACAAATTTTATGTGACTTAATCAGACATTCGAAAAAAATTAGAACACCCAAGGAATCGTTCCTGAGACAGAGAGTTCAGTACGTCTTTTGGAACTGGGGGTTTCTTGGTCGATGACTGCATTTTTCGGGTCTGTGCGAAGGTCCTAGAATTATTATGTTCCCAGAGGCAGCGAGCAAAGTTGTGAGTATATATGTGTGAGCAAGGCCATGGCTGAATGAATGAGAGTACACAGGCCGTGTATTATTGTCACCCATTTGCTATCTTAAATTTTTTAAATCTGCAGAATTTGTTACAAATGCTAGAGTTTCTTTTTCTTAGGCTAAATCAGATTATCCAACTCTGTTCATACATTTACGAGAAAGAAAGAAACCTCTTAGACTCAACCCTATGTATCTATAACTCTTTGGGCCATCATCTGTTCTCTTAACGGGGCTGTGGGCTAAACCTAGAGTAAGATTCTAACGGGCTATCATCCTTGTAGCATTTTTTTTTCTTAAATTTTATGACTATTTGTATATGTTTCTCCTTGATGTATTTCTTTGGTGTTGTGAGAAGATTTTTTTTTGATGATAATAATAAAAATCTCTCTTGAACTAATCAGTGCGTTGGTCAGCTCGTTCTAAAAATATATATATATATCCATTGTTATAGATTTCCCACGTCTGTGTGTTTAACTGTCGTCACGTGTATGTGCGTGCCCGTGATTAGATAGAAATATATGTAATATATATATCTGTGTTTAGACTGTCTGACACTTTAAAAACGGTCGTAGAAGATAGGTGAGAGAGAGAAGATTATCTCGATTCTCAAAGACAGCCTCTATATCACATTCTATCATCTCTTGATGGTACACTCTAATAGACTATCTGTCCTTCTCTTGATGGTACACTCTTATAGACTATCATTCCATCTCTTGATGGTACACTCTGATAGACTATTTGTCCATCTCTTGATGTTACACTCTGATAGACTATCTGTCCATCTCTTGATGTTACACTCTGATAGACTATATGTCCATCTCTTGATGTTACACTCTGATAGACTATATGTCTCTAGTCTTGATGGTGCACTCTGATAAACTATCTGTCCATCTCTTGATGTTACACTCTGATAGACTATATGTCCATCTCTTGACGTTACACTCTTATAGACTATATGTCCATCTCTTGATGTTACACTCTGATAGACTATCTGTCCATCTCTTGATGTTACACTCTGATAGACTATCTGTCCATCTCTTGATGTACACTCTGATAGACTATCTGTCCATCTCTTGATGTTACACTCTGATAGACTATCTGTCCATCTCTTGATGGTACACTCTGATAGACTATCTGTCCATCTCTTGATGTTACACTCTGATAGACTATCTGTCCAACTCTTGATGGTACACTCTGATAGACTATCTGTCCATCTCTCGATGTTACACTCTGATAGACTATCTGTCCATCTCTTGATGGTACACTCTGATAGACTATCTGTCCATCTCTTGAAGTTATGTTCCAACGTATAGCGCTCTCTTTCTCTTGCATGTTTGTTTTAAACTCTGCCTTCTATTATGGTCTTCAGCAAGGTGTTATGGTCTTCAGCACGGTGTTATGGTCTTCAGCAAGGTGTAATGGTCTTCAGCACGATGTTATGGTCTTCAGCACAGTGTTATGGTCTTCAGCAAGGGGTTATGGTCTTCAGCAAGGTGTTATGGTCTTCAGCAAAGTGTTATGGTCTTCAGCAAGGTGTTATGGTCTTTAGCACGGTGTTATGGTCTTCAGCAAGGTGTAATGGTCTTCAGCACGATGTTATGGTCTTCAGCAAGGTGTTATGGTCTTCAGCAAGGTGTTATGGTCTTCAGCAAGGGGTTATGGTCTTCAGCAAGGTGTTATGGTCTTCAGCAAAGTGTTATGGTCTTCAGCAAGGTGTTATGGTCTTCAGCACGGTGTTATGGTCTTCAGCAAGGTGTTATGGTCTTCAGCAAGGTGTTATATTCTTCAGCAAGGTGTTAGGGTCTTCAGCAAGGTGTTATGGTCTTCAGCAAGGTGTTATGGTCTTCAGCAAGGTGTTATGGTCTTCAGCAAGATGTTATGGTCTTCAGCAAGGTGTTATGGTCTTCAGCAAAGTGTTATGGTCTTCAGCAAGGTGTTATGGTCTTCAGCACGGTGTTATGTCTTTTTATAAAGCCCAAATATTTTTGCTGTCCTTGATCTCCTTCATTAGTTTTCTTGTCATTCCTAGCTTTTCTATGACCTCTTTATTTGTTTTCTTCTCTTTCCATGAGATGCGCCCCATTCTTCTATAATAGTTGCCCATCGCAAGCGAAGATGGCGACAGCTTCAGACTTGAGTTGTGACACATCTGTGCCGTGATCTCATGTGACTAATTAATCCTATTTTGGCCCTACAGGCCCTGCCACATACGGGGCACATATGGTTAGAGTCGATAGTATATTCTTCTATATATTCACATCTCAAGAGCCGCACTTCTTTTTTCTCATCGCTTATTCATTGTCCATGTTTCTACAACATACTCTTTTAAAGTATAATTTTGCCTCGATTTGGTGACGCGCGACGCGTTCAACCTAGACACAGCGTTTGTTGGTTATATTAGGGCGCATGTTCATATATAAAAGACTGTGTATTCAATGTTAGAGAAACACCAAAAAGTAATGAATAATATAAAAAGCATTTGATGATTTTTAGTTTTATTTTGCGAGTTATTCACAACAAAAAGTTATTCTTGGTTCAAACTCCTGAAAATATTCACTACAAGTGTGTGAACAAGCATGACTTGAAGTAACTAACAACCGACTGGTGGTGGCCATTGATCCGGCTGACTCGATAATCTGCTGGATCGTGTTTGTTACGCGCAGTTATCAATGGCCGTCCTTGTGGCTATCACACAGGAAATAGAAGCCTCTATGGGAAGGAAGACATGACTATGTCTGACGTTCATCAGAGATGAGAAACTGACAGATGAATAGAGTGATAGACGGACGAACACATACACAGACTTGGAGTTAGATGGAGAGACAAACAGAGTGGTAGATGGGCAGACAGGCACACAGAGTTGTAGATAGACGGACAGTTATGGACGAACAGGCACGCAGAGTGGTGGCTGGACGGATACACATACAAAGTCAGAGAAGGGCGAATAGGCATACAAAGTGAGAGTGGGACGAACACGCACACAGAGTGGTGGATGGACGGATAAACATATAGACTGGTGGATGAACGGACATATACATAGAGTGAAAAATTAACTGATCAAGTGAATGAGAAATGATTAAGATAAATAGAAAGCTCAAAGTGCCGTCACTTACGTATCGATGAGTTTCTAACTTTGACTTGCCATCTCTGTCACTTGAAATTGATATTTGAATTAGACACACAGTTTGAAGTTTAAGAATCTAATGTAAAGTTGACTACAAACTTGATCTTTAATAAAGATGTGTTGAAAACAAGGAACTCGCTAGTTACTTGGCCTAGTGGATGACCTAGTTGTTTGAAGAAACGCCTCGGTATATCATTGTTCACAATCCGATATTCGCCTCTTTATAAACCGAAACGCAGTATATATTCGGAATTAAATATTTCTTTTACTTTATTAAAGTTATTTCCACCTTTTTTTAAACACTATTAATATTGCTTATGTTAAATCGTCTGCGTGAATGCGGTCAAATGTTGATCGGTGTACCAAGAAAGGTAGCTGCATACAAAGTTTCAGGTCTCTGCGATGAGTGAAGCATAGTGAATCTAAGTCAGTCATTCGAAACGCGACAAATCTATAAACCTCATGTGAACTTAACTGAAAGTAGTCGATAAAAACTACAGACACGGAACAAAGAATAAAGGTAAGTATGTGCAACCGAAATGAACAAAAAGCACGTTAATATGTAAAGAAATAACTTGTTAATGTTTGTGAATAAACAGCAAGCCTTAATGAATCTGATGTCTGCGAAAAGAAAAGCTCTGATAAGGGGGGAAAACCTAATTCATGTTTTTGAATAAACGGCAAACTTTGCCGAATCTGATGTCTGCGAAAAGAAAAGCTCTGGTAGGGGACAAAAACTAATTAACGTTTTTGAATAAACCTTACCGAATTTGATGTCTGCGAGATGGAAACCTCTGGTAAGGAAAAACAGCTGCAGGATTGGAGTTGATGATCAAGGGAAGTTTGATGTTTAAGTACATATCAAGTAACCACCAGTCCGTGGCCTGGAGATAAACAATGTTAAAGAAACGTTAGTGGTACGTTTATAGGTCACTGACCCAATTTTTGTATGGTCACAAGTAGAACAGTCTCGTGAGGTATCCAAGGTGTCTGATGTCACAGTCAAAGAACAGGGTCACTGCTTAAATAGATCTGTCATAAGGGGTGACAACTGAAACAGTTGTGGATGGTGCTAGCAGTCAGACCGTGTACAAACAACAATCCACTGTAGTAAAGAAAATTAACCGCATTAAACTAAGCCAAACTTTTTAAAACGAAATTCCATCGTGTAAAACACATTATTACAAAAATGAACGCAAGAAGAGCGCACACCGCCATGGCACAAACGTCTTGCATGGCAACCAACTGCAATGACAGTAGTTTTCTCCTGGAAGAAGTGAAACTCCAGACATCTCTTTCTTTTTCATTTATCAAGAAAGCCACAATCAAAATAAACTTACAGTCAAATAGCCTGAACGTTTTAGCAGATGTCTGAAAACCTGGATCTACTTCTGACACTATGTGGACGACTACAAATCAACATCGTTCATTCACTGACTGCCATGCCATCTACCCGCGGCAAACAATGTTTCATCATTTCCTAGGATCTATTCAATCCGTCTTGACTCGGCTGTGTCTTCAATCTCTTCCCATGTCATGTGGTGAGTTTGTCCATGTATTTCTCTTTGTCATCCTCTAACTCTTCTGTACTGACGTGTCCAAAAAAGTCCCTGATTTATGTCCTGTTAATTCATCATCATCACGATCATCATCATCATCATCACCATCATTGTTATCGTCATCATCATCATTATCACTATCATCATCATCATCATCATCATCATCATCATCATCATCATCATCATCATCATCATCATCATCATCATCATCATCATCATCATCATCATCATCATCATCATCATTATCACCATCATCATCATCATTATCACTATCATAATCACCATCATCATCATCACTATCATCATCATCATCATCATCATCATCATCATCATCATCATCATCATCATCATCATCATCATCATCATCATCATCATCATCATCATCATCATCATCATTATCACTATCATCATCATCATTATCACTATCATCATCACCATCATCATCATCATTATCACTATCATCATCATCATCATCATCATCATCATCATCATCATCATCATCATCATCATCATCATCATCATCATTATCACTATCATCATCACCATCATCATCATCATCACTATCATCATCACCATCATCATCATCATTATCACTATCATCATCATCATTATCATTATTGGCCATCAGCTCCTCAAGAAGCATAGACCTTTAATAAACATCATTCCAAATCCTCCTGTCCCGCGACATTAGCTCAAGACCTTCAATAAACGTCATTCCAAATCCTCCTGTCCCGCGACATTAGCTCAAGACCTTCAATAAACGTCATTCCAAATCCTCCTGTCCCGCGACATTAGCTCAAGACCTTTAATAAACGTCATTCCAAATCCTCCTGTCCCGCGACATTAGCTCAAGACCTTTAATAGACGTCATACCAAATCCTCCTGTCCCGCGACATTAGCTCAAGACCTTTAATAAACGTCATACCAAATCCTCCTGTCCCGCGACATTAGCTCAAGACCTTCAATAAACGTCATTCCAAATCCTCCTGTCCCGCGACATTAGCTCAAGACCTTCAATAAACGTCATTCCAAATCCTCCTGTCCCGCGACATTAGCTCAAGACCTTCAATAAACGTCATTCCAAATCCTCCTGTCCTGCGACATTAGCTCAAGACCTTCAATAAACGTCATTCCAAATCCTCCTGTCCCGCGACATTAGCTCAAGACCTTCAATAAACGTCATTCCAAATCCTCCTGTCCCGCGACATTAGCTCAAGACCTTCAACAAACGTCACTCCAAATCCTCCTGTCCCGCGACATTAGCTCAAGACCTTCAATAAACGTCATTCCAAATCCTCCTGTCCCGCGACATTAGCTCAAGACCTTCAATAAACGTCATTCCAAATCCTCCTGTCCCGCGACATTAGCTCAAGACCTTCAATAAACGTCATTCCAAATCCTCCTGTCCCGCGACATTAGCTCAAGACCTTCAATAAAAGTCATTCCAAATCCTCATGTCCCGCGACATTAGCTCAAGACCTTCAATAAACGTCATTCCAAATCCTCCTGTCCCGCGACATTAGCTCAAGACCTTCAATAAACGTCATTCCAAATCCTCCTGTCCCGCGACATTAGCTCAAGACCTTCAATAAACGTCATTCCAAATCCTCCTGTCCCGCGACATTAGCTCAAGACCTTCAATAAACGTCACGCCAAATCCTCCTGTCCCGCGACATTAGCTCAAGACCTTTAATAAACGTCATGCCAAATACTCCAGTCCCGCGACACTAGCTCAAGGCCTTCAATAAACGTCATGCCAAATCCTTTTTTTTTTTTTTTTTTGGTATGCAGGGTCTGCAGTGGGGACTGACTTTACTGCATGTTTTTTGTCGAAATTCTTGAACGTACTCTTAATTTGTCAACATATCCTAGTTATAACAAGCTGAAACATCTTCATGGCAATAAATAAACACAAAATATGTGAACATTCTTCTAACATCATTCTGATAGTGCCAACCATGGAATTTTAACCAGGTAGCCTGAACGAAATCAGTAAGTGACCAAACGGATGATGGCACAGATTTCTGATAAATCCGCCAGAAATGACACGAGAAGTAAAGAGCTTAGTTGAACTGTCATAACAACTCCTACATGAGACCTAGAGTGTATTTGAACTGTACAAACAACTCCTACATGAGACCCAGAGTGTATTTGAACTGTACGAACAACTCCTATCTGAGACCTAGAGTGTATTTGAACTGTACGAACAACTCCTACATGAGACCTAGAGTGTATTTGAACTGTACGAACAACTCCTACATGAGACCTAGAGTGTATTTGAACTGTACGAACAACTCCTACATGAGACCTAGAGTGTATTTGAACTGTACGAACAACTCCTACAAGATGGGAGAGCTGTTATATTCGTGTTAAAGGTTGGAATATTACGAGTATCAGACTGGATGACATTCTAACAAACAGCGACGCTGACATATTTCAGGCGAGGATTGAGAAGAAAGCTTACGAGATTATTGATAGCTAGAGTGGCGGAACAAACCAGAGTGCAAAGAAAGCAGCGTTTACGCTAGGCTTGATACTGTAAAACATAATGGAGTCTTTCGGCACTCAACTACGTACACAAAACAAGGAGGGGACCAGTTATGACAAATCTGGGAAACAAACAGACAAAATATGACAAATCTGGCAACAAACAGACGAAATATGACAAATCTGGCAACAAGCAGACGAAATATGACAAATCTGACAACAAACAGACGAAATATGACAAATCTGGCAACAAACAGACGAAATGTGACAAATCTGGCAACAAACAGACGAAATATGACAAATATGACAAATCTGGCAACAAACAGACGAATGATTTGGCGATTTTTATGTTTGGCTGATTGGTGTTTAATAGGGATTGGTCATTACCCAATACCTAAATTTACTGTGTGCAGTAAAGAATGGTTTGTGTTCAATGATGATTTAGTAATGTTGAATAGAGGTAGATTGGACGAATCTATGCAAATTCCAAAGGCACAGAAGCAAACAACATAAGCTGTATAAAGAGTAACAATGACTGACCCAATTGTCCATTTCTTGCTGCCTTTTGAGAAGACACTCCTGCAGCTGGGACCCAAGGCTGTGAGGTTTACAAAACTCTGCCACGATGACCTTCGTTCGGGCATAGTCTTGTGGAGACGCCACTGTCTTGATAAGACTCAGGTACTTGTCCATGGTACTCTGAAGTTCTGGCACAGGTAACTTGGGCAACGTATGCTGTGTAATACAGGAGATAAACGGCATTCATCATATATGGTTACGTATGCTGTGTAATACAGGAGATAAACGGCATTCATCATATATGGTTACAAACTATGACAAGGGGATATCAAGAAAGGAGATAAACGACATACGTCATGGGTGATTATCCTTAGAGACAAGGTGATGTTTTAAACAAAAGATAAACTGCATACATCACATTTGATAGACAAGGAGATGAATTACGCTCGAGACAGCAAGTAGATGGCAAACAACCCGTCTGATTACACATTAAAACAGGCATCTTCTCAGCACGAGACAAACGGCATAAATTATCCTTGATTACTCAAGGAGACAGTTATGTCCCAGGCAGGAGATAAAGATCATAACATAATCATGTTTGCCTAATATGTAAAACTCAGATGACGTCAAATACAAATATTTATAATATTTACAGCCAGCCAATCGCGTGTTACGAGTCACTGTTTACAAACACTGGTTGTTAACCGCTGTCAAGGTTGCGAAACAATCTCCCCCCAAAAGCCGATTCACTGCCCAAATTTCGACACTTTAGCACAACTCAGCTTACATGAAATTATTGTTTGTCAAGCATATAAATATTACACACCTGTAGACATTTGTCCCAAATGTGGACGATTAGAAAATGGCTTGCTAAAGAAAAGCACAAACGATATTGTAAAGGTAATCCCATAGCATAAACTAACGTAGAGGAGTGAAGTATTAGAGACTTCGCCGTGCTAAGTCCAGCTTTATATGAGGTAGTGTGGCCAGTTCCCTTCCTCGCAGCCTTTTCCTTCCCTAACTCGCGAGCAGTGTTAGGTAACCATTTACAGATGTGTAGACTGGAACATGACGCTACCAGGTTTTGATGCCGGAACTCGGGACGTGTGCTGCGAGAGGAAAGAGCTCGAACCCATTACCCAAATCATACAAGGACAAGAATTTGTAAACAGGATGACATGACATAAAAGACCATATAGAGACCTGCTCGCAACAATAACAATACAAAAACACATAATGTGAGACAAAACATCAATTTCTTATGAGATGTCAAAGATTTGTCTCCAGGACACAGTCATAGACACAAGAGGACAGGACAGATACATGTATGGACTGACAAAGATTTGTCTCCAGGACACAGTCATAGACACAAGAGGACAGGACAGATACATGTATGGAGTGACAACTCGTCACCTTAGTCCATCTCCACTTCAGTTTGTTTTGAGAAAAATGCGTTCCAAGTTTTTGGATTAGTAGTTGAAAAGAGGGAAATATCACATTTAAATGAATTATTGTACAGTGATCCAAACTGTAAAGATATTGTGTAGGATGAAAGAATAGATTATTTGACCCCAATTTATGACTTCAGGTCAATTTATGACCTCAGGTCAATTTATGACTTCAGGTCAATTTATGACTTCAGGTCAGTTTATGACTTCAGGTCAATTTATGACTACAAGTCAATTTATGACTTCAGGTCAATTTATGACTTCACGCCGGCCGCCTTAACCTTCATAGAAGTTGCTCTGGTACCCAATTCATGAGGCTGGGTCGACCCCGGAGCCGTTTGCAGTCTAAACAATCCCACCTTAACTGGGGATCGAACCATGGACCACCGAGCTAAGAAGCAAGTGCACTAACCACTGCGCTACCTGTAGTCAAGGTAGGTAGAGGGATACCGAAGATTAGACGGAGAAAAGAACTGGGGACAGAAATCATTGAGACAAACATGACCTGAACGACCTTGAGCAGATGGCACAGGATAGAACTTGAAGTAGTTTTCATGAAGACCTAAGCTTCAAAGTGGGGAGGGGGTAGGGTTGGGGGGCTTAAAAGTTATGTTTAAATGTCATTGAATGGTTCCCTTATATTTCATTGTATTGATCTACACCATCGAGTTTGCAATATTGATCGTTTTACTTAAATTTCAAACAGTGATCGTCTGAATGAGTAAAATATTGATTGTTACACTAGTGTAAAATATAGATCGCTACATAAGTGTAAAATATTGATCGTTACGTTAGTGTATCAAACTGATCGCCCACGCTGGGGTAAAATATTGATCGTTACGACTAATGATAGTAATAAACTAGTTGAAATTATTGATTGCACTAATCACATTAGACATAGGCCTAACACTAGCCAGTGTACAATTTAAAATGTTAATGCCTGAACGTTGTGCTTCAAATCATGAATAATTCGTCGCTGCGGCCTTGTCACTTAAGTCAGGTAGCTAGAGAATTATTCATCATTTGCCTTTTCACTTCGTAGAAAGCAGCGATAGACAACCCAGGAGTTGTTGTGGATCTAATATAGGAACGCTGAGATCTGCACGGATCTACCTTGATTGTTGTTGTTGTTTAACTAGGGCTGCTGAGCTTTTGGCTATTTTGCGGTCAATACCAAGTTGAAGACTCTTTAGTATTCTAGGCTTATTTTTAGATCTAGGCTTTTCCTGTGGCTTTCCTGCCGTTCCGAAACATATTGAATTGAAGTCATGAGCTCCAGTTTCTCCAACTTGGATTGCATTTAAAGGATCATCACATCTGGTCCCAAGCTAGGAGGAAGAAGCGCGTGGCATACTGTGTATTACCCGCCATTCATGGGGGTTCTCCAAATATGCAGAGCTAAAATACTGAACTCTGGTTCTGGGCTCTCCCGAGGAATCGTCACGTCCTATACAGAGCCATTTCTCAGCTCTCCCTGCCCATTGTGGGATCCATAGAGAGACCCTCCTGGATGCAGTCAACCAGGTAAAAGCCAGAGCCAGAGTGACTCCTCCAAGCTTAGTTTGCAATGCTTTGTTCTCAACAAGTTTCACAACAGGGGGAATTCCTGTTTGCGTTCTTGAATCAAGTGTGTTGCGTTGGCTGTTGTAATCCCGTGTTGTAGTAGAATTTCTGTAATGTTATCTATTCATCTGACGTTTGGTCTTCCCTGCGCTCTGAAACAAGATACTCTTCTGTTGTAGGCGCGGAGCGGTAACTGATCGGGCTCCATTGATATGAGATGGCCAAAACACTTAGTTTTTTTTGTCTCGCTATATCTTTGTTCTTGTCTTTGAAGTTTGTTGTAAGAGCAGAAAAGAACACGCTGAAAAGAACACCAAGAAAAATGTATCTGAGGGTTTCACCTGAAGGGTGCATCATTCCCATTGTCTGCTATGACTGATGGAGGCTACATGACTTAAGGAAGCTACATGACTGAAGGAGGGTATATGACTGAATGAGGCTACATGACTGAAGGAGGCTATATGACTGAAGAAGGCTACATGACTGAAGGAGGCTACATGACTGAAGGAGGTTACATGACTGAATGAGGCTACATGACTGAAGAAAGCTATTACTATATAATTGATGCAGGATATTCCTTATAAACACTGTATACCGCTCACTGCATTACAAGTTTATAAAATAAAGATGTGTTAACAAATTATATAACCTGCATCAAAATCATTCAAGAGGCGGCCAAACGGACATTGAGGAAAAAATAGCAAAAATAATGTGTGTGTTTTTTGTTAAGAACGTGGACTTTTTAAATGCAGATATTTTCACAGAAATCAGTTTGCCAATATAGGAATGAATTATTCACGCAAAGATGTTGCACTCTACAATGACAATTCTTAAATATGAGCGACGGGCAACACAATGCAAAAACGTAATCAATTACTAGTTCGATTTAGTTTGAGTTTCCTATGAATTTGTCATCGATTGAAAATACGCATGGTATTCAAACGCTTTTTTGATTAAAATTGTATTTTTTCAACATCGCAACACACATCTTTGTTATCTCCATACATACATCATCAATTTTTCCTTTATTATACCTCTACGCACCAATTTTTATTTCTCAATTCAAAGTGGATTATAGTATCACATCAAAGTGGATTATAGTCCCACATCAAGGTGGATTGTAGTACCACATCAAAGTGGATGATAGTGCTACATCAAGGTGGAATATAGTACCACAGCAAGGTGCATTATAGTACCACATCAAAGTAAATGGTAGTGCCGCATCAAGGTGGAATATAGTACTACAGCAAGGTGGATTATAGTACCACATCAAGGTGGATTATAGTACCACATCAAAGTAGATGGTAGTGCCACATCAAGGTGAAATATAGTATTACAGCAAGGTGGATTATAGTACCACATCAAAGTAGATGGTAGTGCCACATCAAGGTGGATTATAGTACTACAGGAAGGTGCATTATAGTACCACATCAAAGTAGATGGTAGTGCCACATCAAGGTAGAATATAGTACCACAGCAAGGTGCATTATAGTACCACAACAAAATAGATGATAGTGCCACATCAAGGTGGAATATAGTACTACAGCAAGGTGGATTATAATACCACATCAAAGTAGATGGTAGTGCCACATCAAAGTGGAATATAGTACTACAGCAAGGTGCATTATAGTACCACATCAAAGTAGATGGTAGTGCCACATCAAGGTGGAATATAATATCACAGCAAGGTGCATTATAGTACCACATCAAAGTAGATGGTAGTGCCACATCAAGGTGGATTATAGTACTACAGCAAGGTGCATTGTAGTACCACATCAAAGTAGATGGTAGTGCCACATCAAGGTGGATTACAGTACCACATCAAGGTTGATTACAGTACCACATCGAGGTTGATTATAGTACCACATCAAAGTGGATTATTGTACCACATCAAGTGGATTAAAGTACCACATCAAGGTTGATTATAGTACACATCAAAGTGGATTATAGTACCACATTAAAGTGGATTATAGTAACACATCAAGAATATACTGTATGTTGTACGATAGCAAGAAGAATCTTTATGTTGTACCACATCAAAGTGGATTATAGTACCATATTAAAGGGGATTATAGTACCACATCAAAGTGGATTATAGTAACACATCAAAGTGGATTGTAGTACCTTATTAAAGTGGATTATAGTACCACATCAAGAATATACTGTATGTTGTACGATAGCAAGAAGAATCTTTATGTTGTACCACATCAAAGTGGATTATAGTACCACATCAAAGTGGATTATAGTACCACATCAAAGTGGATTATGGTACCACATCAAAGTGGATTATAGTACCACATCAAAATGGACAATAGTGCCACATCAAAGTAGATTATAGTATCACATCAAAGTGGATTATAGTACCACATTGAAGTAGATTATAGTACCACATCAAGAATATACTGTGTGATGTACGATAGCAAGAAGAATCTTTATGTTGTACCACGTCAAAGTGGATTATAGTACCACATCAAAGTGGATTATAGTGCCACATCAAAGTGGATTATAGTGCTATATCAAGGTGGATTATATTACCACATCAATGTTGATTATAGTACCACATCAAAGTGGATTATAGTACCACATTAAAGTGGATTATAGTACCACTTCAAGAATATACTGTATGATGTACGATAGCAAGAAGAATCTTTATGTTGTACCACATCAAAGTGGATTATAGTACCACATCAAAGTGGATTATAGTACCACATCAAAAAGGATCTGTGACTTCGTCTATCCATGTGATTAAAATGACTACCCAGAAATCACAAACATTTTTTACTCCCTCCCATCACTAAAATAATATGACATACCGCATTATATCAGTGATAGAATATACTCCAATATAGCGGTGATAATATGATATATCCCAATGTAGCAGCGATAGTATGATATACCTCAACATAGCAGCGATAGTATGATATACCGCAGTATAACAGTGATAGTATGATATACCCCGATATAACAGTGATAATATGATATACCTCATATAGCAGTGATAGTATGGCATACCCAAATATTTCAGAAATAGTATAGTGTACCCCATATTTATACTCTCATATCACATATATTGTATGTTATACCTTCACATTATTTACATCATATGGTATACCTCACATCACAGAACAGAGACAGTGTGTTATACCCTCACCGCCATTCACAAAGACAGGTTGGTATACCTCCACATCAAAAATACCGTATCTTCCCTCACATAATAAATACTGTATGTTTTAAGTTATACGTTCACCCCATAAAGATATTAGTTATCCTGAAGCACCATAAACTTCACGTGGGCTATTCTTAAAAACGACAAACTGGAAGACTCAGACGTTGATAAATAGATGCTTGCTCTAACAGGGTTTAAATGGTATGACAAGATCACTAATATGGGACTGGTGAAGAGAACAAGACATTCACCCGTGGACAAGAAGGTGGGGAGATGATGTTGGAGTTCTCTAAGTCACGTTATAAAACAGTTACAAGCTTTACAAGGCAGTCTCTGTTCTGGAGTTTCCAAGTTAAGAGAAATTAGAGATAGACTAGACAAAAATAAACATGGAGAAAAGAATTGGAGGCAGACATGAAAGGGAAACAGAAGACATTGAAATACCACGAATAGATGGCACAGGTAAGGAAGGTTTGGGGTACTTTTGTTGTTGACCTGCGTCCCACTTAGAGCCGACAGGTTTTAATTGATTGATTGAATGGTTGGTTGAGTGATTGATTGATTGATTTATTCATGCCAATTCCCAATAGCAACGATATTTTATGTCCTCATATCAGAAAAGATATTATATTTTATAATCACAATATCGTAACGACACGTTTTACTCTAATATCATCAATAATTCCAGCTCTTTACCAACATCACAATTACCTGGCAATCTACATTTTGTGATATCACAAATTATTCTCGGTATGACTTAACAACTGTTGTTTTAGGCTGTTTATTATCTTCCTGACCAGTATGAGGGCGCTGATACAGCTTCCATCCTTGTGTAACGCAGCGCCCAATACGTCTGAAGTTGGCTACAGTACTAAATAATATTCACAAATATAGCTATGATAGGAAATTCATATTCAACGAGACAATTTGGTCATTAGAAGGACTCCTCCGTGAGACAATATTCTGCCTTTTTACACCCTTGACGCCCTAGAGAGGAGGACCCACTTAGGTTTTTTTTTTCCTGTATACCCCGCATGGGTTCTTTCAAGTTTTACACCAATATACACAAGACACTTTCATACCATACTCAACTATCTATATAACCCAGGTCGGAATGTACTCCGCACATATTCTTGTTAAAGAATATGTAATGAATGCAACAATAACCAAAGAATAACATGACATAACCAAACAATACCATTACAAATACTGAGTTAATGTTTACCTTACAAATATTGAGTTCATGTTTACCTTGCGTAGAGAGAAAGAAATATCTGTTCTCTTCCCCATAACGGAAAGAAAATCTGGTCCAAACACAAGAGACAATCAGCACGTGTGTATGAATAGTAAACAATTGTAGTCCTATTTGTGTTGTGTGATTATGTTTTTATTGGTGGTGCTAAATTCCTATGTGATGACGGACACAGTGTGACAGCTTTTGCTAGGCTGTGCTTTTTATACCGTGTCTCATTGCTGTGTCAAAGGTCGGCGACTTTTGACCTGTGACACACCTACTTGAGAACTCTTAAAACGGTCATAAATCTATTTGTGAATAGGTGTAAGGAAGTGCTTAGTTACCAGCCTATCCTCACATTTATATTCTGCGTGTAAATAGTCATTTAAAATTTTTATCTTTTTTCAGTAAACGATATGTCATTTTCATATACTTGTGCGTATATCATAACTAAGTGCTGTACCGATTGGCGTTGGCTACGATGTATGACCCTACCTACAGCGTCTGGTGTTTTGACTCAGCCTATGATTTTAGATTTTAAAAATTAATGTTTAAAGATTTGATGATAAAATGAGGAAATAATTGATAAATAATGGATAAAATATTGATTGATAAAACTGGATATCACACTGAATGCCTGTTGGGTTATAATTAAGATATATGGTATCTAAATTTTTTTTAAAAGTATATTTCACCATTGCCAATTCTTTACTGGTAACATGTGAATTTATATGTTTATTCTTTATTTGATTTATAAATTCAGACGATATAAATAATTTGTGATACAATGTTTTAAAACTCAATTTTGTTTTAATTTATTTTTCATTAGGTATTTCTCAGCAGCTTGATGCTAGTTGCCACTAGAGATTGTTAGATGTGTATTACATACGCCCGTGTGCTTCTGGGGCCCGTAACGGAAGCACAGAAGAGGTAAAAGCAGGCATGTCGTAAAGGAAACTAAAGAGATCCGGGCATGGGTTAGCTACCCCTGCTGTAGAACACAATAACAATAATAATAACAAAAGCGTTTCAGTCATAACCTGAGTATGGGAATGCGTCCCTGAAGTGACATCCCTCAGCTGCATATTTTCCTGGCGTTACAAACATTAAGCCACAAAAAATATCAACAACACATCTAAGTTATTTTACCTATCCTTGGGATTCATAACATTCTTCCTAGAATCCACATATCTGTTTCCTCCAATGATGATTGCATTTGTTTTCCCAGTGTCCATCATTCCCTTCCCTACAATAATAGTAGTTCCATGTAACACTTCAGAACTCTTTGTCTTGTTCTCAATGAAGGATTATGAAGGGTGACGATGATGAGGTTGTGCATGTTGTGAATGGTAACCTCATCACGTACAGCACGTTGCTATAGAAACGACAACTGTAGGACTATAATAATGATTGGTGCAGGCAATGGCAGTAGTCGCTCCAGGCTTTATAACTTGTAACAAGGAAACATAAGAATGACCATGGGCGTAGATAGAAAGGTAGACACAGGGGTCTAGGAAAACCAGAAATGTAAGGCTTAACCCCAACATGGCATAGATAGAAAGGTAGACACAGGGGTCTAGGAAAACCAGAAATGTAAGGCTTAACCCCAACATGGCATAGATAGAAAGGTAGACACAGGGGTCTAGGAAAACAAGAAATTTGAGGCTTAACCCGGGGTCTAGGAAGACAAGACATTTGAGGCTTAACCCAGGGTCTAGGAAGACAAGACATTTGAGGCTTAACCTGGGGTCTAAGAAGAAAGGACATTTTAGACTTAACCCGGGGTCTAGGAAGACAAAACATTTGAGGCTTAACCCCAACATGAAAAGAATAAGACAAATTGAGTAAGAGAGAAAAAGTAGAGCAAAGAACCACATGGTGTCAACTTGGTAAAGTAGGATGCCAACAACTACTGTTGACCACAGGAGGATTAACTTTTTCTATCCCAGGCAGTTTTTCGGTTTTATGCATGCGCTGTTTTCTTAAGTGGCGTTTTAAAAGCAGGTAGTAGATAAACATGTTAATTTGGTAGACACAAATGTTATACATCAGACTTTATGTTGTGAAAATGTTATACATCAGACTTTATGTTGTGAAATGCAATGAGTTCTTATCTGATGAAAAAAAAAAATGTTTTTTATGTGTTGCGGGGTGCATAAACATTTAAAAAAAAAATTAAAACAGAAATCTAGTGAAATTGTACACTTACACGTGAATACTTCATAATTCCTTGGCTGTCGGACTTATCTTTTGGGGTGGGAGTGGCTAACAGGTATGGCCTCAGCCTCGAATTCTAGAGGTAACGGGTTCGATTCCCAGTTGAGGGAATATAATTTATGGACATTTTTTTTCAGAACCAGTGGTCCTAATGATGTCATACTCCCACCCCCTCACCCTCCCCCCGGTCTCCTAGGTAGTGATATCGGATGCCTAGCATTCTCAGATAAGGGCTAAAAAATAGGAAGTCCCTTGTACAAGTTGCGCACGTTAAAAATCCCACAGCATTTGGAAATCATAAAGAGTAGGCTGTAAGGCCGCTGCCCTGGCAAAATTTAAAAATTAGAAACCTACCCACCACTAAAGTATTTATAGAATGTGTGATTCTTATGTACACACATTGGAATTCTCGCCGGTGCTACGGAGTTCGTGCACTGTGCTGAGATCTTCCTTGTGTGATCTAAGGGAGGAGATCGGAGCACTGATGGAGTTGTCCGTGTGCAATGAAGATAGTCCTTGAAACCAAACCAAACCAAACCAAACCAAACCAAACCAATGAAAGATTTATTGCAGTGGATGTTTCTTTTTTTAATTGTAAGGACTGCTGTTTTTGCTCGATGGTTTTCAATATCACTAGCGCTTTTCAGGGTTTTGTCACGTTAGCTCATACGCATTTATCAATTTGTAAGGGTTTTGTCACGTTAGTTCACACGCATTAATCAATTTTTCAGGGTTTTCTCACGTTACCTCACACGCATTAATCAATTTTCTGGGTTTTTTCCCGTTATCTCACATGCATTAATCAATTTTTCAGGGTTTTGTCACGTTACCTCACAAGCATTAACCGATGTTTTCAGAGTTTTGTCACGTTGCCTCACAAGCATTACTCGATTTTTTCAGGGTTTTGCCACGTTACTTCACAAGCATTAATTGATTTTTCAGGGTTTAGTCACGTTGTCTCACAAGCATTAATCAATTTTTCAGGGTTTTGTCACGTTACGTCAAACGCATTACTCAATTTTTCAAGGCTTTGTCACGTTGCCTCATACGCATTAATCGATTTTTCAGAGTTTTGTCATGTTGCCTCAAAAGGATTTTTTGATTTTTTTCAGGGTTTTTGCCACGTTACTTCACAAACATTAATCTATTTCTCATGGTTTAATCACGTTGCCTCACAAGTATTAATTGATTTTTCAGGATTTATGTGACGGGTTGTGGTTGGTGTGTTTGCTGCTGTTCCTTCGTTCTTCTATTATTGATTGAAGAGTAAAGTCACTCTCTAGATGTAGTTAATGGTTGGTATTGGTGGTTAGCTCTGACCATCAAAACATCCCTTCGACGTTCTGATTTGCATATTATATATTAACTGATTTCCCTTGTGGGAGAGCTATCGTGCTGGAAAACGTAAACATTTGCAGCTGTGAACCGAACCCGAAACGTAAATAAAAGATCAAGCCTTCTGTTCTGAGTCCACATGTATTCATACAAAAGACGATATCCGACATTCACAAAACTTCATGTACAGTTCAGCATAACAATGAATTCCAAATAATATCAGTAAGTATCCGTCCGTGTCAAAACAATATGTCAGATGAACATCGTGGCTATATACGTGCGCTGTTGTAGTCAACAGCCAGAAATGAGCGCATGAGTTCTTGACAGCTACAATTTGAATCATAATGCGATTCTCCTTCCATCATTTAATTTAATTTAATTAATCTCATACTTAGATTAATATCCGAACTGACCCTGAGTTCTACATCGATTCATATATATAATATAGGCTATATACTAAGCCTTTTTCCTTGGAAGAAATACAGACACGACTTTCTTGCTTGACGGATAGCGTAACAAGGGCCATGTAACCAAGTCACCCAGCGTGACCTTCCCAACGCGAATGCGTCATATCTCCGCATATATTTCGCGTTCAGTATACCGTAAAATATCGACATATTCTATAAATGTTAATGACCCCTAAACGTTGCGCACGGCTAAACCCCAGCAGACGCCGTCATTTAAAATAACACCGTAACAGATTTCCTGTCAGACAGGGAAAAAAAAATCTATTAGATAGATTTTTTTTGAATAATATTAATCAAATTATCAAAAATTTAACAAAACCCGACGTATGACCTACGATGTTCTATCTAGAACAGTGTCGTGGTCATGTCAGTAATATCTTATAATAAAATCAACGTCATATCATACATATAACTTATATTAAACAAGGAAATGTCACTGTCACTAACTAATTAACTAATTAATTTGTTGTATGTATCGACTAACTAATAATGTGAGGTGTTATTAAAATTATTCTAACTAATTAAAATTAAAATAATTAATTATAATATGTACGTATGGTACTAACTAATTAATATCTAATTGAAGAAAATGAGAAATAGTATAAGAGAGTAAAAGAAATAAAAATTGAGAAGTACGGACAATTAAAACTAAATATTAAAGTATACATTAAATTATAATGCGTGTGAAAATGAAGTGTAAGGATAGATACCTAATTAAATTAACGCAATCAGAAGAAAAGAACAGAAAAAAATTCATACATTTTAACTATAAATATGAAATGTCATAATCTAATATCTATTACCTTAATAATTACACTAATTAAAAGGTTTAATTGGTGTGATATTATTTTGTTTCATCTTTTCTTAGTATATTTTATTTTTTTATTTCATCACACTTTGACTTTATTTTATTATATATTAATTTAATAAATAGAAAATTTAACAATATCGGACATGAAGATCCAATCGTTGTTACATCCTGTTGACTTGTATGAAAGTTCATTAAGACACAAGGTTCATATTATCGAATTATGATATGATTATCCAATCATCGTTAGTTCCTTTATTAAACTTTGAACGTAAATTGAATAAGTCATCAACGTATCTGTCCCTTCTTCATCAGAGATTGTTCCTTTTTAACAGTTTTCAATCGAAATGAGTGATACGCAAAGTGGAAGTGAAGTCCAAATTTTCAAACGATCCGTAAAACTTGATATTTTGATCACAATAGTTTATATCGAAATGTCCTTATTTAAGTAGGAAGTCCAAATGAAGTGTTGTATATTCTGACGTGGCATTAATACCGTTCATTCCAAATGTAATGCTTGATTAGTCAGAAAATTTTCTTGAAATAGTAATATTCATTCAGAATCCGTAGGATGTCTGGACAACGTATCGGCTATGACGTTCTCAGTTCCTGGTATCGACTGTATTTCGAACTCATATGGTTGCAACGCAATAGCAAATCGTGCAAGTTTTGCACTTTTATGGTTTGAACGACGTAATGCTGCCACAGATTTCTGATCAGTCTGGATCAGAAATGGAGATCCCAGCAAAAATTTTTCTAGTTTGGTAATTGCCCAGATTACGGCGAGCAATTCTCGGTCTACAGTCGAATATTTAGTCTCCGGAGGTTTCAGCTTGCGTGAGATATAAAGTACAGGGTGAAGGACATCATCATGATATTGGAGTAGACACGCCCCGAGTCCGTAATTACTCGCATCTGTACGTAGAACAAACTTTTTAGAGGCATCTGATAATCTTAAAACAGGTGGGCATGAAAAAATGTTTAAGATAGTGCGAAAAGTTTTGTCACATTCGTCTGTCCAATTTATCCTTAATGGCATGTTCTTCTTTAGTAACGATGACAGGACAGCCGTGATGGATGATAAGTGAGGTACAAATCTGCTATAGTATTGGATTAACCCTAACAGACTCCTAACCTGTTTCTTCGTTTGAGGAACAGATAAATTTAATATTTTAGAAACCGTACTGGGAATTGTTTGGATACGTCCTGATCCAATAATGTGTCCCAGGAATGTTATCTCATTACACGCTATTTGAATTTTAGTTGGTTTAGCGGTTAAATGGTTATCCCGCAATATTTCCAAAACTGATTTAAGACCCAAAAAATGTTCCTCAAATGATGAACTAAACAAACATATGTCGTCAATGTAGGTAATTATATCTGATCTACCTGCTAAAATTTTTCGCATCATGCGAATAAAGGTAGCTGGAGCATTCATTAGCCCAAAAGGCATCACGTTCCACTGGTAAAGACCTTGTGGAGTTGAGAATGCTGTGTAGTATTTGGCTCTTTCGGTTAGTGGAATCTGCCAATAACCTTTGGTTAAGTCAATTTTAGTGAAAAGTGTAGCATTGGATAGACGAGGAAGTAAATCGTCAAGGATAGGATGTGGTTCGCTATCAGGTACTGTCTGCGCATTAAGTTTCCTATAGTCAACACATAAACGTATGTTGTTGTCCTTTTTCCGGACAATGACTAAAGGAGAAGAAAATGGAGATGTACTAGTCTCAATAATACCTAATGATATCATCTGTTCGAGTTCCTGAGATGTCTTACTCAGAAAATGTAGAGGTACAGAATAAGGATGAACACGAATTGGTGTATCATCGTTAAGAATAATATCGTGACTAATTACAGATGTGCAACCCGGTACATCCGTTAACACATCTGGAAAAGATTGTAGAAGATCAGCAACGCGTTGATGCTGTTGCGGTGTAACCGTAGAAGAAATGGTCACATCACGCCAAGATTCAGTAGATTGGACAATAAGTACAGGTAAAGGCATCTGCACTTCAGGAAAAGAAGATTCTTCCTCTTGTATAACAGATAGATTAGAATAATGACAAGTAGATACAGTATTGTCATCTAGTTCATGAAAAATTGACTGTAAGTGTATAGGACGTGTATGAAATTGCTTGAGCATATTAATATGGAATATCTTTCTGTGTCCCTTGATATCTAAGACGTAATCAACGTCTGAAATTTTATCAGTAACCTTATAAGGACCAGTCCATGAGATCAATAACTTATTGTTATTGTGAGGGAGTAATACATAAGCCTCATCGCCTGGGAATAATTGGCGTAATCGTCTAGATCGATTTTGTATAGATCGAGCCTTAGCTTTTGCAGCCTCAGAAGAAGCTGTTGCCAATTGGCAAGACTCAATAATATTATTCCGAAGATTAATCACATACTCATAAGATGACTGAGTGTCCTGAGTCATCTCTGCATCAATTAATAAATCTTTTATCAGTCCCATAGGACCTCTCGGAGGGGCACCAAAAACTAACTCAAATGGAGAGAAGCCAGTTTGTTCATGTGGCACCTCTCGGTAAGCAAACAGGACAGCTGGGAGTGCTCTGTCCCAGTCCTGAGGGTGTTTAACAGTAACCTTATGTAAAAGTTGCTTAAGCGTACGGTTAAGTCTTTCAACTGCACCGTTACTCATGGGATGACAAATACTACTCAAATTCCTATCAATGTTCCAGGTTTTCATTACTTCTTTCATGGTATCGGATATAAACTGCGACCCATGGTCAGATAATAATTTTCTAGGAAACCCTATTCTAGAAAAAATTAGATGTAATGCATCAGCTACATCAGTGGTAGTGGTGGTCTTCAATGGAATGGCTCCTGGCCATCGTGTGCATAAATCAATGCACGTGAGAACAAATCTATGTCCTCTCGCAGATGGTAGAAGTGGACCAATTATATCTATGGCCATCTTGTCAAAAGGTTGTACTGAGATATCGCAAGCCTGAATAGGCGCCGTGTGAAAAGCTCCACGTGCTTTCACTTCCTGGCACGTAGTACAAGAACGTACATACTGCGAAATATCCCGTGATACTCCTGGCCAAAAGAATGAAGACAATACTCGAGATCGTGTTCGAGTATATCCCATATGTCCTGCACACTGCGAATCATGCGCGTGTTGAAGAATGTACCGTCTAAAAGCAGCGGTACCATCACTTGTTGTTTTACCTGTGATTTATCAATAAAACATCTAATCAGTATATCATTTTTAACAATAAACCAATGTTTGTTATTATTACCTGATGTTAAATTATCAACCTTATTAACTAGGTTAAAAAATTTATTTAAAGATTTGTCATTTTTTTTGTTTGTTTGCAAATGATTCCCTGTCAATAGGTGAATTGACCTCAATATCCTCCTGTTTCTCTGCATCCATCTTATTATCATTGACACTTTCCATGAGCATAGTCTGAGCTCTAGTCGTCACGGCGTTTCCAGTGCATAGATTGTGTCTCTCCCATTCAATAATATCTTCTGGTGAACAATCCTTGCTGCCGTGTATGCGACCCACCATAAGGTCTGCAATAGGCTTTTTAAGCATGCATACCTTCACGTTCCCTGTGAAAAAAGGTGTTTTAACATGGATAATAGCTGTGGGGTAAAACTCAATAGTTCCCCCAAAAGTCATGCAACGGACATATTCCCCCGTTGCACAGCTAGGATGTACCAGCGACTGTCGCACTCCAATGGTTGTGGACCCCGAATCTCTCAATACAGAAACTATAGAACCGTTAACTATCCCTCTGTTAAAAATCAGAGAGCCTGTTCCATCATTGGCTGCAAGACCTACTTCTGGTGGAATGTGTCCGCAGTTTAGCACTGTCTCCTTTGCCTTCTGAAAAATAAGTTTGCATTGTGGGCAACTATTCGCCACGTTATAATTTATAGCAAAGCATGCAGCAGAAGAATGCATTGTATTATCGTTAGGTGGAACCTGAACCTTGGGGGTGATATCATTTGTAACTGCTGCCCCGGTATTATGGTTATAATGTGAAGATCCACGAGAATGAGAACGATTACGAGAATAATTAGTTGAATTATCCCGTTGTCGTCTATTGTAATTGTTATCTCGATGTCTCGAGTTATAATTATCGCTATTCTTCCAATTGTTACCATTATTATATTGATATGACCGATTATAACTTGAGTTACGTGGATTACTGTTGTATCTTGACTGAGGTGAATAATCTCTGTTTTGTTGTCTTCCTCTATTAAAGTTATTGTTAAAGTTATTCTGTCCCTTATGAAAATTAATGTCATAGTTTCCTTTGAACCTACCTCTGTCTACACTGTGTGTTCTTGGTTTGTTATTACTATGATATGCCATATTGGAGGCTACAGGAAGAGGTTCTCTTATCAACGAGCCAGAAATATTAGCATTCGGATGAGCTGTGCAGTAATTTAAAGAAATTTTTTCTAACTCATCAATAGTTTCTGGTTTTCTTTCTTGCAGATAAGCAAAGAATGGTGGGCTGACAGAAGATAATACTTTATCCCTCAATAACAAATCGACTAACTTGTCGTAAGATTTGTTGACACCTGCCAGTTCAACCCATCTGTTAAAAGTATTGCGTATGTTAGCAATAAATCCTGTAAAATCTTTATTATTATCTGGCAATAAACTTTTGAAACGTAATCTACATGCCTCTTCGTTCAAGTGGAAACGACGTAATAACAAAGTCTTAATGGCCTCATAGTCTGTGGCTAATGTAGGATCAATATTTTGTGCTGCACTTGCAGGTTCGCCATCCAGAAATTCCTTAAGTTTAAGTGCCCATGCAGTTTTGTCAAGGTTATTGACCTTGCATATATCCTCAAAGCGCGCCAGCCATGATGATAGGTCGTCCACGTGTAATTTGAAAGGTGGTAGCTTAAAGTAATAATTGCCCTTAAGTCGGTTGGAAGAAGATCCAGATTGAGCAATATCATTTTGGCTTGCTGCAGCACCCTGTGAATTAAGTTTTGCTGTTTCCAATTTAAGCCGTTGCAATTCCATTTCTTGCTGCAGTATGATTTCCTGTCGTTTCAATTTATTTTCTTCTTCAATTCGTAGGATTTCATCTCTTGCCATCTTTCTTTCTTCTTCTTGTCTTAATTCTGCTTTCTTTTCAGTCTCTTTTCTTTCAAGTTCTTCCCTCTCTGCCTTAGCAATAGCTTTCTTTTCAGCCTCTTTTGCCTCATGGTTCGCAAGTTGTTGTTCCGCAAATTCAAGGAGTGCATCTCCTTTTTTGTTACAATCTTTTCCAATTTTAATGAAATGATCCAAGGTAAGCATTCTTGAAGTTGAATTATTTAAGTATTCAATTACTTATGTCTTGTAATCAACACCAGAATTTATGTCGATAATTATAATTACTCAACGAATGAATAATCAATTTAAGAAATTGCAATATTCCTGTATTGTTATTTATAAGTTCCACAAATCTATAATATTTTGTAAAAATATTATATATATATGCCCGCTAATATCTATCATAAATAGTTATGATAGTTAGTTATATAAGGTGCTGAAATTATATCATGCACTTAATATTAATATTCAATAATTATGGGTATTATTCCTAAATAATTAGGTTATTTAATCTTAATTGTCACCAAGTTCCCACTGTAGTACTGAGAAAATGTACTAATTAATATTTAATATGTCTTAATATGTTATAAAGTTATTATAATTAATCATAGTATATTATGTCATATTCATGAGCAATAAAGTGCATTGCCCATTTCTTGGACCATCACTGCAAATTGGTGCAAAGTCCCTAATTCCTCTTTAAAACTCATAAAAATTTAATCATATTAATCTATACTCTTATTAAAGAATAAATTATAGCATTAATATTAAATTATAAAGGGATGAAATGAAGACAAACAATACAATGGGTTAACCAAGGATTACAGAACATTATTAACATACACCAAAGACATTTTCACAATAAAAATGCAATTACAACTAAGTTGACTAGACCGGAAGTGAGAATTAAAGAATGAAATGAACAGATAATTAACCTGCGTACACAACAATTAGTGACGTATACATGGACTCATTAACGATTGTACAACAAAAATATAAACTGAAAGATAGTAAGATCAGAAAAAACACGATAGATTACAAACATTGTTAAAGAACTGAATAAAAATTAGAAACAAATACACTAGAATACCACAGTTATAACACGACTATACACCTAACATGCAAGGTGAATTAATGCAAGTCCGAACGACACGATCACCGATAATGTATTCGACGCGTTCTTCGCGAAATGCTATTAATTCACGGCCTTAAGAACAATTACAATCAATTCGTAGCATCGAAGGAGCCATAGAACTGATTATAATTCGCCGCCCATCCATACCCGCTACATGTAAAAGGACAGAAACAATATTTAACATGGCTACAAAAAAAAAAGAACATGGCGTTATCGGACAAACAGGACGAAATATGGTAACGTTTAAAATCAGTTACTTATCTTTTTTTGGCAGTAATACAGTACATTATCTGCTTCACCAACAGACTCGCGAGCTTGTTTGAAACATTGAAGGCATTAGCAATACGTTTCATTTGCTGTTTGAGAGCTCCAAATAAAATTTTTTGAAGGACATTGAATGTTGCTGACTTTTACAACCGTTCGTACTGTTGTCAAGGGCATGACGTCACCGGTGTTTTTGCATAATAATGTCCCTTTCGGATCGAAAGGAAAAATGTCTTATTTTTTTGAGGTTCGCTCTTTTGAAAATTTCCACCCCACACTGGCCACCAGTTGTGACGGGTTGTGGTTGGTGTGTTTGCTGCTGTTCCTTCGTTCTTCTATTATTGATTGAAGAGTAAAGTCACTCTCTAGATGTAGTTAATGGTTGGTATTGGTGGTTAGCTCTGACCATCAAAACATCCCTTCGACGTTCTGATTTGCATATTATATATTAACTGATTTCCCTTGTGGGAGAGCTATCGTGCTGGAAAACGTAAACATTTGCAGCTGTGAACCGAACCCGAAACGTAAATAAAAGATCAAGCCTTCTGTTCTGAGTCCACATGTATTCATACAAAAGACGATATCCGACATTCACAAAACTTCATGTACAGTTCAGCATAACAATGAATTCCAAATAATATCAGTAAGTATCCGTCCGTGTCAAAACAATATGTCAGATGAACATCGTGGCTATATACGTGCGCTGTTGTAGTCAACAGCCAGAAATGAGCGCATGAGTTCTTGACAGCTACAATTTGAATCATAATGCGATTCTCCTTCCATCATTTAATTTAATTTAATTAATCTCATACTTAGATTAATATCCGAACTGACCCTGAGTTCTACATCGATTCATATATATAATATAGGCTATATACTAAGCCTTTTTCCTTGGAAGAAATACAGACACGACTTTCTTGCTTGACGGATAGCGTAACAAGGGCCATGTAACCAAGTCACCCAGCGTGACCTTCCCAACGCGAATGCGTCATAATCTCCGCATATATTTCGCGTTCAGTATACCGTAAAATATCGACATATTCTATAAATGTTAATGACCCCTAAACGTTGCGCACGGCTAAACCCCAGCAGACGCCGTCATTTAAAATAACACCGTAACAGTTTAGTCACGTTGCCTCACAAGTATTAATTTTGTTTCAGGGTTTTGTCACGTTAGCTCAGAAACATTAATATATTTTTCAGGGTTTTGTCACGTTAGTTCACAGACATTAATAGATTTTTTCCGGGTTTTGCCACGTTAGCACACAAACATTAATATATTTTTCCGGGTTACGTCACGTACGCTCACAAACAGTAATACATTTTTTTCGGGTTTTGTCACGTTAGTTCACAAACGTCAAAAGATTTTTTCAAGGTTTTGTCACGTTAGCTCACAAACATTAATAGATTGTTCAGGGTTTAGTCACGTTGGCTCACAAACATTAATAGATTTTTTCCGAATTTTGTCACGTTAGCTCACAAACATTAATATATTTTTTCAGGCTTTTGTCACGTTACCTCACAAACATTAGTCGATTGTGGCAGGGCTTCGCCACTTTAACTCAGACATTATTATATTTCTTCTGATGTTGCTTCTTGTCAACTCTGCATACGAGTTCCTTTAAGAAATGTGTTTTATTTTTGACCTGCTATTGCGCCCTGATATGACTGAAGGACTACTGTCGTTGGCCGAAAGAAGCTTATCTGGCCTCTCTAAGGAAAAAGCCAAGAGAAAAACCGTTCAGGCCTTTTTGTAATTTGTGCTTCTGTAGCTGTTTGTTTTAAATGCTGAGTGTGCCACTTCAGGTAAAGGTTCACAGTGGTCATCTCTAACTACGTGAAGGAGAAGGCAGCGATTCTGTTCACTCTTATCTGTCCAGGAATATCTGGTAACTGCAGATTGCATCTTGGTTTAAATTATTGGTAATAAAGTAGAATTATTTCATAAAAGTTATTGAACACTTGAACATCAAGAGCTTGGGGCAAATTGGCAACAACAGAAATGATCAAATAAACTTCGGATATGAGGTGGTGGACAGACAAATATTGTTATGCTAGCTGAATATTGGGGACTTGAAGAAGACATAAACAAAAATAACAAGGAAAACGAAGAGATATAAAGCAAAATAAAAGAGAAAAAGAAAAGAAAGAGACAAGAAGAAAAACGAACAAGCAGAAACTCGAAGAAAAGAAGAGAAAACAAAGAAGAAGAAGAAAAGGTAGAAGACGGAAAGAAAATGAAGAATATAAAAAATAAGAAGATAAAATAAAACATACAGAAAAGACAATAACAAAATATTAACAGAAAAAAAAAAACACCAGAAAAGGAGAAAGAAAGCAAGAAACAATTTCAAAAGGAAGAAAAACATCAGAACAAGAACACAATGAACATAACGACAAGAAAAGGTAAGAAAAAAAGAACGTAGAACAAAGAATTTAAAAAAACAACAAGAAGAAGAGAAGAAACAGACAAGAAGAAGAAAGAACAAGGCAGAAACAATGAGGAAAACAGCTGAAAAGAAAAGCAATAAAGAGGAGGTAATGCTGCGGACAAGAAGAAATAGACGTAGGACAGGAGAAAATGAAGGAGAAGAAGATAAACGTGAAAATGCTGCCATATTGCTCAACGACGTAAAGACGATAACACAATTTATAACACACCTCTAACAAAGTTTGATGATTGTGTAATGGTGTATTAACAGCTGTAATAATACTTGCTTTTATGTATTATTACTGATGATAATTTATGATACATTATAACGTCAAAAAGAGCATTGCCACTCGCTCTGTCTCTCACTCTCTTTCTCTCTCTCTCTCTTATACAATCTTTGGTTACTCTTACTGTATTTCCACACAAAAACAAAATATCCCGCTGCGTGCAGAGATGTAGGTCAGGTCTGACCAGACCTGCCAGTATCTCTGGCAGAGAACGTAGTAGTCCTGAGGTTCGTCAGCTAATTTGAAGGCAAAAATGGAGCCTCATACCTTGCAGACCTCACACAACCAGTTGTCTCTCTTAACACTCACTTGTAATATGCTGATGACAGCAGCTGACGTCCATCAGTAAACTAGCTGGACCAGAGACATCAAGATTGTACCTCTTCTGCTTGTCTTTCGGTGTGCATGCAATATATATGACTGTCTGTAACTCTCTAGAATCTAGCATTCACGAGTAACTTATGTTCACTTGGAAATCTCTCACGACTCTTCTGCACTCTATGTAGCGGCCAACGTGCATATAAATTGCAGCGAAACTAGCCACGTTAATCTACAGGGTTTATCATTTTTTATCATGTATTTCACTTAGTTCTTGCTTACTGTCCCATTTATTTTGGTTCCTGTATTCCCGACGAAGGTCTTGTGGCTGTAATGTAGGGTAACTGTGTTTATCCTGGTCAGACATATTACTTTTCCTTTGTTTACCCAACCATTCTACACTCATCGAAGGCGTTCACAAGCAGGTATTCTCTATGAAAGCTCCTCATACTTCCTCTACAAAAACGTTATTCAATACTCTCTTCTCTCGCCATAATCTTTACTCCCAACTTCTACTCTATCGGTGATTCATTGCTGATCCGATACCTCATATGTTACGAGACATGAACTCTCATACTTACGTCTACTAAACAAGTTCCAAGATGAAAATTCAGAACAACGATCTAGTGACACAGCGACTATCAGCGCCCATATGTTGAAAACACCTTAACAAATGTACATGTTCCAACATTTGCATACAAGAAACAAGCAATCATCAGTTATCTTGATTAAATATTTATCTTCCTTATCTTTCCGAAACTATTACCACAGACAGAAAGGGGGGTAAATATATATCTTTCTTCCTTATCTTTCCGAAACTATTACCACAGACAGAAAGGGTTGTAAATATTTATCTTCCTTATCTTTCCGAAACTATTACCACAGACAGAAAGGAGGGTAAATATATATCTTTCTTCCTTATCTTTCCGAAACTATTACCACAGACAGAAAGGGTTGTAAATATTTACCTTCCTTATCTTTCTGAAACTGCTACCACAGACAGAAAGGGTTGTAAATATTTATCTTCCTTATCTTTCCGAAACTATTACCACAGACAGAAAGGGGGGTAAATATATATCTTTCTTCCTTATCTTTCCGAAACTATTACCACAGACAGAAAGGGTTGTAAATATTTACCTTCCTTATCTTTCTGAAACTAATACCACAGACAGAAAGGGGCGTAAATATATATCTTTCTTCCTTATCTTTCCGTGTTCGCCGCATGGAAGATGGTCGCATCCCAAGGGATATCTTCTACGGACAATTAGCGGATGGCAAGAGAGCTGGGGTTCAAAGAAAGAGAGATATGAGGGCACTGGACATGGATCCAGCAACATGGGAGGATGAAGCTGCCGATCGCACTAAGTGGCGATGCTATTTACGGCACCACCTCAGATTGGGCGAAGAGAGGCTCACACAAGAAGCAGAGGTGAGGAGAAAACGTCGAAAGGAGCACCAGGAAGATAAGCAGTTGAGGGCTGTCACCTCAGGGGCGCATTTCCATAGTCAGTTATGACTGAAGGGGCTATTATTATTATTATTATTATTATTATTATCTTTCCGAAACTATTACCACAGACAGAAAGGGTTGTAAATATTTATCTTCCTTATCTTTCTGAAACTATTACCACAGACAGAAAGGGTTGTAAATATTTATCTTCCTTATCTTTCTGAAACTAATACCACAGACAGAAAGGGGCGTAAATATATATCTTTCTTCCTTATCTTTCCGAAACTATTACCACAGACAGAAAGGGTTGTAAATATTTACCTTCCTTATCTTTCTGAAACTAATACCACAGACAGAAAGGGTTGTAAATATTTATCTTCCTTATCTTTCCGAAACTATTACCACAGACAGAAAGGGGGGTAAATATATATCTTTCTTCCTTATCTTTCCGAAACTATTACCACAGACAGAAAGGGTTGTAAATATTTACCTTCCTTATCTTTCTGAAACTAATACCACAGACAGAAAGGGGCGTAAATATATATCTTTCTTCCTTATCTTTCCGTGTTCGCCGCATGGAAGATGGTCGCATCCCAAGGGATATCTTCTACGGACAATTAGCGGATGGCAAGAGAGCAGTTGGGCGACCACAGCTGGGGTTCAAAGATGTGTGCAAGAGAGATATGAGGGCACTGGACATGGATCCAGCAACATGGGAGGATGAAGCTGCCGATCGCACTAAGTGGCGATGCTATTTACGGCACCACCTTAGATTGGGCGAAGAGAGGCTCACACAAGAAGCAGAGGTGAGGAGAAAACGTCGAAAGGAGCACCAGGAAAATAAGCAGTTGAGGGCTGTCACCTCAGGGGCGCATTTCCATAGTCAGTTATGACTGAAGGGGCTATTATTATTATTATTATTATTATTATTATTATTATCTTTCCGAAACTATTACCACAGACAGAAAGGGTTGTAAATATTTATCTTCCTTATCTTTCTGAAACTTTCAGAAAGGGGTTGATACCGAAAATATTTACTGAAACTAATACCACAGACAGAAAGGGGCGTAAATATATATCTTTCTTCCTTCTTCTTTCCGAAACTATTACCACAGACAGAAAGGGTTGTAAATATTTATCTTCTTTCTGAAACTATACCACAGACAGAAAGGGTTGTACAAATCTTTCTGAAAAATACCACAGACAGAAAGGGGCGTAAATATATATCTTTCTTCCTTATCTTTCCGAAACTATTACCACAGACTTATTTACCTTATCTTTCTGAAACTAATACCACAGACAGAAAGGGGCGTAAATATATATCTTTCTTCCTTATCTTTCCGAAACTATTACCACAGACAGAAAGGGTTGTAAATATTTATCTTCCTTATCTTTCTGAAACTATTACCACAGACAGAAAGGGTTGTACATATTTATCTTCCTTATCTTTCTGAAACTAGTACCACAGACAGAAAGGGGCGTTAATATATATCTTTCTTCCTTATCTTTCCGAAACTATTACCACAGACATAAAGGGTTGTAAATATTTACCTTCCTTATCTTTCTGAAACTAATACCACAGACAGAAAGGGGCGTAAATATATATCTTTCTTCCTTATCTTTCTGAAACTATTACCACAGACAGAAAGAAGTGTTAATATTTATCTTCCTTATCTTTCTGAAACTATTACCACAGACAGAAAGGGGTGTAAATATTTATCTTTCTTCGTTATTTTTCTGAAACTATTACCACAGACAGAAAGGGGTGTAAATATTTATCTTTCTGAAACTATTACCACAAACAGAAAGGGGTGTAAATATTTATCTTTCTTCCTTATCTTTCTGAAACTATTACCACAGACAGAAAGGGGTGTAAATATTTATCTTTCTTCCTTATATTTCTGAAACTATTACCACAGACAGAAAGGGGTGTAGATATTTATCTTCCTTATCTTTCTGAAACTATTACCACCGACAAAAAGGGGTATAGAGGAAGAAAACGAACACGAAGAAGAACTAGGGTAAAAGAAAAACAGAAAACTTTTTCATTAATAAATGAATCGACATTTGGCGACACCACGTGGTACATTGCCAGCAACGAATGATGAACAAGAAGACAAGTTCAGAAACAATCAATATGGAAGTTAAAGAAGATACGCCTTCTACAGACCACGTGACACCATTAGTCCAGCCATGTTTTAGGCCTCTTAAAACTAGATCTGCACGTGCCAGGCAGGTTCAAGGTCTTGGATAACTCGTCCAGTGACACATTCTCGCAAGTTAATGATTGTACTTTGATGTTAGAGTTGTGTGCACTTGAGAAAACGCAGATAACGGAAATTCGCCATTCTCTTCTGACGTTTGTCACACCCAATTAATATTTGGATGACAGTGACAAGTGAGTCAGACAATGCTATATATATATTATTCCATGTTGCCTAGTGCAAATATGTAACCGATGAACACACATGATGAAGAAAGAGTTGAAGCCGTTACAGGGGATGTATGGACGAATGTATATGAAACATGTATTATATACTACACACTAATGCCTGGTGCAGAGTTTTGAACAATGAACAAGCACTGTGAAGAAATAATTCAGACCGCTAACCGAGTTTTCTGGACCAATTTAGAGACAACAAAATTAATCAAAGATTCATAAATAAGTTAGACATGACGAAATAACAATGAAATAGACGCAGATTACACGTACGATGATGATGCTCTATAGAGGACGTTGTCACGGATTGCCTCCCCTTAGCTCTGCAGTAGTGGTCCAACAGTGGCCAAAACTCAAGAGTAACTGATGTGGGTCTTCAAAGGTGTCTACCTTCGCACAAGATTACTCTTGGCAGAGTTGTAGATAGAAGGATAATGATGCTTCTACCTCTAGGGAGTTTTCACATGATATTTCAGAGGTCAAGAACAATACTGCATGAGGCGGAGCAATGTTAATTTTAGTATTTGACCCGCCGCCTTCCGTAAAGATGGGTTATGCAATAATTAGTTCGTTCAAACCCCCAGCTGAGTTAATTCAGCGAAATCCCTTATTGTTATATATTGGCTCTATAGATGTAAATATACGAGTACGTTAAAGAGTCTGATATATACGTACGCTCTCATAACTATAATAATTGAATCAACTATAAATTTGCAAAATAACATGTAACAAATTTAATAATCAATTATTCTTTAACAGTTTAAAATAAATATGAATGATGGGTGAAATTTAGATAAAAAGTGTCTTCATAGAGACTTGATAGGGGGAAATTATAAAAGTCCGTTGCGTTCGCCTTTTAATAAGCACTTAGCTCTTCAAATGATTGAGTACTGTCGCGGGTGTTTCGTCAAGTCTTTTGTGATTAGAGCACTTCTCTACACAACTCGTCCTATGTAGGTGGTTAGTGTCGAATCCCAGCTCTTGAATTAAAAACTAGTGGCGTAAAAACTCTTACTACAAACTGGTCTCGTACCACGAACTTTAGAGAAAATAAAAGAACAAATGCCTCTGCTAAGTACATTGTGGTTGGAGGATTAAGCAGGCGCCTTTTCACGCTGTCTGCCCACCAGTTTTGCCTCTCTGAGATTTTATTCTCCCTGAGCATACACAGCATAACTCAGGGAATATGATTAGAAATCATTGTTATTCTTCTGGTTAATTTAATGGGAAAAATGTGTCTGGACAGCGCGAGTGACTTGTGCCTGAGGTTTACATATAACTCAAAAATGAAAATATAAACACAATGCACATGTGATGTAACCATCACTCCTCACTGCTCCATTCGGAGTCTGAGGTTACTTCTGCTTTCGGTTTTCATTACGAACTATCATGAAGCAATCACCAGCGCTTGCTGTGGTGGTTTATGAATATACTATTTTCATATATTGAGGTTGCCAGCTTCGTATGACTTGTATAACCACTTAGCAAGAAAAACATGTCAAATTCACATTGTTAAAAAAAATTGTACAACTCACCCCAACTTGGGATCTACTATCTCCAGGCACAAATGAAGTGACACAGCAACTTATATTAAATGCTTCGAACACTTGGTCTGGGGTAAATTTAGAATCCATCTTATGACGGGAGCTTTGATTCCTAGGTATACAGTCTTGGTATTTAAAAATGCGGGTTTTCTTTTAAGTTTCAAAGATGCCCAAATACTTCGGTCCTGTCCTATTTAATTTGGAATTATGTCCGATTTTTCTCTGGCTACTGGAGTTGCTCTTTTGACGTTGTAATGCAGTCTGTCTTAGTCTCCGAATTTGTTAGGTTAATTTCTCATTTCTTCCTTCAATTTTGCACATGTGGTTTCCGACAAACTTGCCAATCAAAGCTGTTGTTTATTTCCTGCTCTCGATTGAACCAATCCTGCTCTTAGAACTAGGGGGTCGAAGTGTTGATTTTAATTCTTCCCCGCGTGTTTAAAGTTATCCCGTTACAATTTAAACCCATGACCTATCTTTCAAATATGGCATGGTTACTTCCGTTGCTATTACACAGACTTGCCAACACATCTGTGATCTCATCCTTAATGATTAACTTGCTCATAATGTCTCTTCAGACATGTTTTAATTGTAATAAAGACGCTGATAATGTATGGACAAAATAATAAAGTGATTATCACGCGTACTAAAATCTTCCGCTAGACAGATAATCTCTGATGTACGCGACCACAGCCGGGTCCCTCAGACAGACAACATGGCTTTCTTTGTCACATCCCGCCGAGGTGTCGGGAGGCGCAGTGACCAACCGCGAAACACAGGTGGTCACTCGCCTGCTCTGTCTGGGTCGGAAATGAGTAACGTCAAAGTCAACCATTACATTCACGTTTACCGTATGATAGGAAACTTTATTATAGAGCGATACAACAGGAGGCAATCTGATCATCAGAAGAGGTCCCCCGTCGAACAAGTGTTTCGGCCCTATACTCCTTAATACTCTGGGGGGGGGGGGCGCTTGGATCATGACTCCCAAGTGTCTCATTCTCCTGTTGTGTTGTATCGAAAATGAACCCATTTCACTTTGGTAGCAACTTTAAAATCCACAACTCCGAAGCTGGCGCGACCACTTAAGCGATTACAATTAATCCCCAAGACAGTCAATTACCCGTGAAATAACACTATTGCAGTGTGAGAAAAGGTATGGCAATTTATGGAGTGTCAAAGGCATGAATTCATGTGCGAAAAATGAAGAAATAAATGGATAATGTAGGAGAGCAACAAAAAATGTAAAAGGACACCCACAAGTATCGTCACAGACGTTACTACAAGATGTAATGTGATCATCAAGCAAACGGTACGGCTTTTTTACATCCTTGACACTCTAGTGGCGTGGGCCCAGTTGGGTAGTGACTGTCAGGTGTCATCTCGTGTTAAAGGATGTTGCATCATTCCTGCACTGGCTTTGAACCTATTCACCTTAGGGTGCGATTTACAAATTGGCCATTTCTTCCAGACATTATTCATTCTGCCAACATGAGGTATTTGAGAAATTAACAAATTTTGTTGTATATAAATTATTGTCCTGAATTCTAAAGCTCAATACGGATATTCCACTGCCCAACACGATTCTTTTATACAGTTTGGCTAAATCTTTTCAGTGATTTTATTTGTGACTGCCCTTTCAGACTGTAACGGTCAAACAATGGCCAAACTTAGAGTATAATGATGACGGCATTCAATGGTATCAACCTTCGCTCAAGGTTACTCTTGGCAGAGATATAAATAGAAGTTGTCATCCCTTAAAAAGCGGGATGACATTATCATCAAACCTGCCGATAAAGGTGGTGCAGTGGTAGTTTCTTGTACATTCAAGAAGGAGTCTCACAGCTCGGCAAATCCACCTTTTACTCACCCAGTTCTGGGGATGCCACAGTCCGCCATAATCTTACTGTTCATGCTACTATTCGTGATTTCATCCAAGATAATCTCCTTCCTTCTAGTGCCATGTCTCTCCATATTCTTGATAGTAGTCTAGGTAAACCTTCCTTCTACATGCTTCCTAAGGTTCATAAAATTGACAATCCGGGTCGACCTATTGTTTCAGCCTGCTCTTGTCCCACTGAACGTATCTTTGATTTCCTGGATAGTATTTTGCAACCCTTAGTGGCCAATCTACCTTCCTATCTAAAGGACACTCCCCATGCTATCACTACTTTTGATTCCATCCAATTCACACCTGACCACACTTACCGTCTTTTCCTTCTGGTTGTTTGTTCGCTTTATACTTCCATTCCACACTCTGATGGCCTTAAAGCACTCCATTTTTTTCTCGACAGACGCACTGACCTTACTTTTAACACCGGCTCTCATCTTCGCCTTGCGGAATTGGTTCTCACTCTCAACTTTTTTGAATTCAATGGCCAGTTCTTTAATCAAATTAGTGGCGTTGCTATGGGTACCAAAATGGGCCCGAGTTATGCCTGCCTCCTCATGGGTCACTTTGAATATTTGGTGCTTCAAAGTTCCGATGGACCATTACCTGAGTTTTACCGTCGCTATATCGACGATGGTATTGGTGTCACAGACATGTCTGAAGTTAACCTCCGTAGATTCATTGACTATGTTGGCAATTTCCATCCTGCCAGCAAATTCACTTCTCAGATTTCTACCACTTCATTTAACTTCCTTGACCTCACTGTCAATATTACTCCTATTGGCTTTACTACCTCTGTCTTTTATAAACCTACTGATGCTCATGGTTTTCTTCTTTACACCTCTTCTCACCCTCTCAGCTGTAAACATTCCATTCCCTACTCTCAACTTCTACGCTTACATCGGATATGGCACGATGAAGATGATTTCCGTGAACGAGCTCAAGAAATGCTCGAGTTTTTTCGCCGACGTCACTATCCTGAAAGAGTCTTATCTGATGCCCTTAATCGCATTAGTCACGTTACTCGTCAGGTTGCACTTACTGCTATACCTACTACTACATCTGACTGACTCAAACTTGTCTTTACTTTCCACCCTCACTGTTTGGCGGTGAAAAAAATTATGTTCCGTCATCTGCCTATTCTCCACTCCGATCCTGATACCAAAGAGTTGTTTCGTGATACCCCTTTGTTGGCATATCGTAAGGATAAGAATTTTAGGGATATTCTTGTGCATAGTCGCTTGAGACAAACTAGTCCTTCTCACTTTGGTACTAAACCGTGCCAACGCCGCATATGTAAGACCTGAACTTTTGTACTCCAAACGCAGTCAGTCTCCTTTCCGAACGGTAAATTTGCCATTGGGGAGTCTTTCGCGTGCGAATCCAGAAACCTGATTTATGTTATCATCTGCAAGAGGTGTGACGACCTATATTGGTGAAACTGGCAGACGTTTGGTAGACAGTTTCGGGAGCACTTGAATGTCATCCATCATGGCAAACATTTACCGGAGGCCCTTCACTTCAACAGCCCTGACCATTCAGGTAACTCTGACAATCATGTCACTGCCCTCCGTTCACGTATCGGCGACGACCGAACTCGCTTCTAGTTAGAAAATCGTCTCATTTTTCAAATGGGCGTTTTAGCTCCTGCTGGCATTAATGTCCAGCATTATTTTGCATAATTCTGGTGGCTTCTGTCGTTATTTTCCTATCTATCCTTGTTTTTGCTTTGGTTCGTTTCGTTTCCTCAATTATCTGTTCTTAGCCGTCACTAGCTCCTACGTCACTTCCGCATGACGCCTTATTTATTCAGCCATTTTGAATGTTTCTTTCTTGGATCCAGCTAAGTGATTTTTTACTCATTTTAATAGTGTTGTTCATTTCTGTCTTCTTTTCGTTGATTATTTACTTTCTTGTTTCGACATGTCTTTCTGGTTTCACGATTTTCTTGCATTATTACTGTTATCGTTTCGCTCATCACCGTGGTTTCATATGCTTGTATAGCTCATTTGACGTTTTCCTCATCATCATAGATCTTTGTAGTACCTATATGTAGTTTTTGTCCTTGTCACCTGTTCGTAACTGTGGCTGACGAAGGTTAAAACCCGGAACGTCCCTTGTTCCATGTGTACCGTTTACTTGTAAAACTGATTTCATACCATATTATTTTTAAATTATATATATATATATATATATATATATATATATATATATATATATATATATAGAGAGAGAGAGAGAGAGAGAGAGAGAAGGATGATGATGCTTCTACTTTAGGGAGAATCATATGATTTTAAAGATAAGCAAGCCTAACGACTGAGATCACCTAAGCTGTCATGAACTGTAGTATTCTCCCGCCCCTTTTGTGAGTTATTATATTTTTGCTCGTAATATACTAATTATGATTGTTCAAAATATGAAAACGTAAACATAATTTTTAGTTATTTTATTTTGTTTGCTTGTTCAAACATTAATTAGTATACTGTAAGGAATAATTGAAAAGTATGGATGTCGTCATTAACAATAAGCAATAGTTTAAATATTATATATTATGAGTGAAATAATTTCTAACCGGAATCAGTTGTGGGCAGATTTGCCATTTAATGCATACTTTTTTTTTTAGATGTTTTACATTTTTACACCAAAGGTAACTTACCGCATGAAAAAAAATCGCTGTCTCACAATAAATAAATAAAACCCATGGCTTTTATTTTATCACAGGAAAATCTGGCCAGAATATAAACTGACCAACCATCATCATCACGCTGACCTGTGCTGGGGCAAGACAAAAAGGTGCGCATTGGAACAATGCTGCAGCTGGAATGTCATGAACAAATGGACTGCTGTGGTGACTCAGGCGTATAAAAACGCACCACCTGTATAATCTAGGAACAGAGTGTGAAATGTAAATATAAGTGTTTACAAGTTAACATATTTGGAATCTTTATTCATTTTCCTGTGAATCCATGCTGGTCATTAATTTGTACATTTGATTGTTATGAAATTCATTGCATTCTGTGGAGGCATGGGAGAAAACCAAAAATGCAACCAATAAAAAAATTCATTCACACCATCGTCAGTATCTGGTATGTCCACCGTGTGCTTGCAAACAAGCTTGGCAGCGGCTCCGCATGGAACGCACAAGTCTCTGAAGGAAATTCCGGGGAATCAAGTCCCATTCACGTGTAAAAGCAGCTTCGAGCTCTTGCAGATTAGCTGGAGAACCTTGCCTGTAGACTCTGCGTCCAAGCGCGTCCCACAGATGTTCTATAGGGGACATGTCTGGTGATAGGGCAGGCCAATCAATGGTCACAATGTTCTGCTGCTGTAGATATTGCTGCGTAATGCATGCGGTGTGCGCACGTGCGTTATCCTGCTGGAGAAGCTGCAAGTCTGGATAATTTGTGAACGCAGGAGCAACCAATGCATCCAGAACCTCATCTCGATATGTCACAGCATTAACATTTCCACGGAAGACGTGAAGAGGCAAGCGATGGTGAAAACTGAATCCTCCCCAAATGTGAATACTGCCACCTCCAAATCGGTTGTGCTGACGAACACAGCAATCTGCAAAGCGCTCTCCACACCGTCGCCAAATCCGCATACGTCCATCAGCAAAGGATATGTTGAATCTGCTCTCGTCTGTGAATAGGACAGCATTCCACTGCAGACTAGTCCATCTGACATGTTGCTCTGCCCATTGCAGGCGCTGCTGACGATGTCTGTGAGTCAAGTTTGGCCCAACATAAGGTCGTCTTGCAGTAAGGCCTGTATCTCTGAGTCGTTGTATGACTATCAATCGAGAGACTTGCCCACGTCTGCCCACTATTGCTCTTGCTGTTTGACTTGCCGGGAGAGAACGATTCCTTAGGTGACTCAGCACAATATGACGATCTTGCGCAGGGGTAGTAACTCGTGGTTGGCCACTCCGAAGTCTATCCCGGGCACTGCCAGTGGTTCCGTAACGTTCACTGAGACGTACAATAGTGCTGTGGTGGCAATTCATCCTTCTGGCAATGGCCCGCGAGCTCATTCCGGTCTCCAACATACCAATGGCTCGTTGGCGGTCGTTTTCAGATAGTCGTGGCATTTCAAGCACATATACTGGGTGTTTTGTCTCAACAGTCTTTTTACACCGAGTATACTGCCACAACGCGTACACATTTTCTGGGTCATAGCTGTTGGGAATCGTGTTGCACGTGTAACTTTCATTGTTTTCATGTAGTCTGTACTAAAAACCCGTGTGTTGAATCATGCACTTTCCATTCCAGCAGCCATTCGCTCTCTACTTCATGACAAACACGGGGAAAATCCATTCCCACACTTTTTTTCCAGCTTCTCGGCATCAGTATTTAAAATAGTGATGCGTTTTTAATGTGCTTCTATATATATATATATATATATATATATATATATATATATATATATATATATATATATATATATATATATATATTATATATATATATATATATATATATATATATATATATATATATATATATATATATATAATACACTATTATGTAGGTTGTTTTAATAATCCAGGAGTTCTATTCAACCGTCACGTGACGCTCAACTGTAACAGCTGCATAGAATGCGAACCACTGAAATTATAGTAAATTTTTTATAAAAATTTAAAGTTGCGTTGCAAGCTTATGTATGGGGGAGATTTAAATTTATGTTGCGGATACAGGCTTTAAAGATATTTAAAGTTGCTTTACACGTATTGGATTCAGAGAGATTAATTGTTAAGTTGTTTGTGTGAGGGAGATTTAATGTTGTGTTGTTTGTTCAGGAGTGAGGGTTATTAAATGTTGTGTTACTTGTTCAGGTGTGAGGGAGATTTATTGTTATGTTACTTGTACAGGTGTAAGGGAGATTTATTGTTGTGCTACCTGTTAAGGTATGAGGGAGATTTAATGTTGTGTTGTTTTTCAGGTGTGAGTTATATTTAATGTTGTGTTACTTGTTCAGGTATGAAAGAGATTTATGTTGTGTTGTTTGTTCATGTGTGAGGAAGATTTAATGTTGTGTTACTTGTTCAGGTATGAGGGAGATTTAATGTTGTATTGTTTGTTCAGGTGTGAGTTATATTTAATGTTGTGTTGTTTGTTCATGTGTGAGAGAGATTTAATGTTGTGTTACTTTTTCAGGTATGAAAGAGATTTAACGTTGTGTTGGTTTGTTCATGTGTGAGGGAGATTTAATGTTGTGTTACTTTTTCAGGTATGAGGGAGATTTAATGTTGTGTTGTTTTTCAGGTGTGAGTTATATTTAATGTTGTGTTACTTGTTCAGGTATGAAAGAGATTTAATGTTGTGTTGTTTGTTCATGTGTGAGGGATATTTAATGTTATGTTACTTGTTCAGGTATGAGGGAGATTTAATGCTGTGTTGTTTGTTCAGGTGTGAGGGAAATTTATTGTTGTGTTACTTGTTCAGGTGTGATGGAGATTTATTGTTGTGTTACTTGTTCAGGTGTGAGGGAGATTTAGTATTGTGTTGTTTGTTCAGGTATGAGGGATATTTAATGTTGTGTCGTTTGTTAGGTACGAGGGAGGTTTAATGTTGTGTTACTTGTTTAGATAGTCTGGCGCTCTCTCTTCCAAACCTCTACACCTCACGGTAGAAGGGGAACGACTACGTAAGTAAGTTACTTGTTCAGGAGTGAAGGAGACTTAAGGTTGCGTTACACGTTCAGGTGTGATGGAGATTTAAAGTTTGTGTTACTTGATCAGGTATGAGGGATATTTATTGTTGTGTTACATGTTCAGGTGTGAAGGAGATTTAATGTTGTGTAATATGTGCATGCAATATGAAGATTAAAATGTATGTTACATTGACAGGTACGAGTGAGATTTTTAAGTTGTATATCACGTACAGGTAGGAGGCAGACGTAAACTTGCGCTATACGTGCGGGTAATATGAAAATTTAAGTTTTATATACATGTACAAGCCAGAGGGAGATGTTATTTTTTGTTTTAATTTATCCACGCGAGTAGACGTGGGAAGTTATTTGGTTCCATAGTAACACTGAAGGTCACAAATAACTTGAGATTTTCTTGCAGAAAACGAAACTAGATGTGCATGTAACACGACGGACAGATAGAGCAGGGAGATAAGAAGCGCTTCATTGAAAATTGACAGATACAACGAGAGTTTATCATGTCAGTAAAACTGATTTATTCAATGAAAATTCTGTCTGTTTCTTTTTAACCTGGCTCCGACGTTGCTCATCTTTCAGACTTTTGTACTGGTCGATCAGAGAAACTCGGTACAATCTTGACAAGGGAAAGATAATTAGAGCTTGAGAATACATTGTTTTTCTTGTAAATTAGGGTGCGGGAAGTCAAAATTAAGAAGAATTCTCGGATACGGTAAAAATATCAAACAGAACTTCAACATATGAGAGAGACAGAGAGAGACACAGAGAGACAGAGAGAGAGAGAGACAGACAGAGACAGACAGAGACAGACAGAAAGGGAGAGAGAGAAAGAAAGAGACAGTAAATGACAGAGAGAAAGAGATATGTCGGCGAATATATCACAAATGTAAAACTGAAGAATTTGGGGTAGATAAAAATATGTAATACGTCTTACCAGGATAAAAATAGCTGCCTATGTTACGGCAACAGGACCTTCGTCACGGATGAACGAATTAAAGCTGAATGGAAATAAAGTGATAAGTAAGACAAGCACATGACAAATAAATAAAAATAAATGATATATCGCTGAATAAAAATGGAGCTGATATCGCTTACGATGTGAACGTAAGATGACTACCACATCCTACGAGCGAAAAGGGGAGGAGGTGCGCAAGAATAAAGTAACACCTGAGTACACAAACGAGCGAACAAATACGAGAGAACTAAGTACTGAGAGAAAAAAAAATGTTGGGAGAAGCGGCTAGTGAATGTAGGTAGAGAAGACAAGAAATATGATAGAAATCTAGAATTAAAACATACGTATAGAAGATATCCTCGGACAAAATGCTGCCGTGTGTTAAGACCATCGGGCTTAAGGATTTCCAAAGGTAGATGAGATGAAGTTCAAGATGAAACCGACCTTTTTATCAGAGGAATAAAATCTAATCGCAGTGACCTGGATGTCGATAGCACCTTAGTGGCTAGGTCTATAAGAATGGATGGCGTGTGAGGAAGGCCTGGATGTCGATAGCACCTTAGTGGCTAGGGCTATAAGAATGGATGGCGTGTGAGGAAGGCCTAGAGGTCGCCACGAAGGCAGTTTTGTTGTTGTTGGTCCTAGTAAAACACATGACTTATTTTTGTTTATCCCACCCTCTTATCGCAGCCTTTCTCAATGTTTTATATCTTTTGTCTTTGTTTATAACCTGAAATGAGTTATAACTGGGTTTTATGATGTCTATAGGTAGAATTATAGAACAGTAGACACGCGTGGCTATCTATACGTTGGTCGTGTCACTTGGACTGATTAAATAGTCACTAACGCTAACCTTGACCCTAACTTAAACCCTGTTTTGCTTATTTATTTTTAAATAATAACGTCCGACAAACATTTAGGTGATACGTTAAAAAAAAGAAAAGAAAGGAATAACAAAATACCAGTTTCACCCACAGACACTGTAAATCAATTCAAAGCCATCATAAATGTGCTTCCATTTAAACAAATATGGAAGGAAAAACTGAGTTAAAATACCGTAAATAAATAAGACACAAAGGTAAACTTCAAGCACTCGTGAGAAATAAAGAAGACCAGAAAACCTGAATCACTTCTGTTATTTTTCTCTTATCTACTCTTCTACTTATTTATTTCTAACGAGTGACTAAAACAGAAACTTTGTGTGTTATTTATGTATTTGTTTACTGCTTCTACTCAACCAGACTCATCATTCTCTAACACTCTGGACACTCATGACGATCTCTAATAAAACCCTCACTAATATTTTAATCGTGCCAAGCAACACGGCCAACGTATGGGCAGCCGTATTGATAATCACATGGCGGTCTGTGTCTGCTATTATGTGATTCAGCCGTATATTATTCAGAAAGCTTCTGTACATAATAACGGTGGCTGCTGTAAACTACAAGACAAAGAAAACAAATATAAAATGGTGGGGAGTATGTTTGACAATTGAACAATACACTCCAAACGCTAGACGCTCGGTGTCATCCCTTATTCAGCTACACTCACATACAGGAGATGGAACTAACAAATACAGGTAGGTTACGAGATAACATTAATACACACTGAAACACGTGGCAGAATTATAGATGAACAACACCAACAAACACAAAGGTAAGATACGAAACCCTGACAGGTAAGAAGGAAGAAAGAACACGAGCAACGCGAGACAAAAAACAGCAGCAGTCAAGAAGGAATACTATCAAACAAGAAGGACTGAAATATCAAGGCAAAGAATGTAACAAAGAAAACAATGCGAAATAGATGAAATATCAAACATTATATAACAGAAGTAGTAATAATAGTTGTTGCAGTAATAGAATTAGTAGTATAAGTAGAAGCAGTAATTTCAGCGATAGTATTATTTGTATTACTTACAGTTGTAGTGGAAGTTGTAAAAGTGGCAAATGTAGTTGTAGTAGTAGAAGAAGAAAAATAAGTAATATTAGTATTAGTAGTGTTGGTTTGTTGTTGTTGTTGTTTAACTAGAGCTGCTGAGCTTCTCGCTCTTTAGCAGCCAATACCAAGTTGAAGAATCCTTGGTATTATCTACACTGTACATCTAGGCTTTTCCTGTGGCTTTTCTGCCATTCTGAAACGTGCTGAGTTGAAGTCATGAGCTCCAGTTTCTCCAGGCTGGCTTGAATTTAAAGGATCGTCACATCTGGTCCCAAGCTAGAAGTAAGAAGTGTGTGGCTTACTGTGTATTCCCCACCATCCAAGGGGGCTCTCCATCTATGCAGAGCTCAAATACTGTACTCTGGTTCTGGGCTCTCCCAAGGAATTGTCATGTCTTGCACAGAGCCACTTCTCAGCTTCTCCAGCCCATCACTGGTGTTACGCCTCTTTTTGCGCACCGCAATGCGTTCATGATTTTGAAACTTCGCGGTGCTCAAATAGAACGTCGCTAGATTAAAATGACGTCAAATAATATAATTACGTAGACGCGCGTGCAGAGCAACGGCAGTTGACTTTAGGCAGTGTCTCCAGCCGGTTAGACTGCGTTTCATGTGTGTTCTCTTGAGGCCGCTTTGTCCGTCGTCGCGCTTGTGTATAAAGAAAGTGTCTGCACCTATTGATGCCAGGAGATTCGTATAAAGTAGATGAGTATTTTGGGAATATTGAGAAATCATATAATTATGTCGCGGACCTCAACTTGACGGACTTTATGGAGAGGTGTTGAATGCAACATTATTGTTGCAATGTAACCGACTTGGAATTATGGCTCAGTAGAGTTGGCCCGATGGACAGTGTATAACCAAGAATTATTCTATTAATGTGGAGCTGCTAGTTTGTACGGACTGTAAATAAAACTTGTGAGATGTCTACAGTATTTATCTGCATTCATTCGACCAGTTACTGTTGCAAGTGTTCGTTTATCTTTGTACAAAATCATACCCTATAATGAACTTGGTCATATTATCTGCATTAACAATATTACGCGCAACAACTGGGTCCACAATGAGATCCTTCTGCATGCAGACAATCAAGTCAAAGAATTATACCTAGAGGTCAAGTGACTTCTCCAAGCTTAGTGTGCAATGCTGGGTTCTCAACATGTTTCATCACAGGGGGAATCCCTGGAAGTGTGTGGATGATTTCAAGAGTCAATGAGGATGTTATTAGACACACAGACAGAGGTTCATTTCCAAGGACATATATTGTAGCATTGTGCATAGCTGGTGGTCATATAAGGATGACTCCAGATATGCCTCCATGCAAACTAGTAGTTGTAAAAGACGAAGTTATATTAGCATTAGTAGTGGTAACAGAAGAATTATATTAGTATTCGTAGTGGTAACAGAACAGAGGAATTAATAGTACTATTAGTAGTGGTAACAGAACAGACGAAGTAATATTAATATTAGTAGTGGTAACAGAACCGAAGAAGTAATATTAGTGTTAGTAGTGGTAACGGAAGATGTAATATTAGTGTTAGCAGTGGTAACAGAAGAAGTAATATTAATATTAGTAGTGGTAGCGGAAACTCCGCCAATGCCGGTCCCAAGCCCGGATGAAAAAGGAGGAGGGCGGCCTGCATGGAGGCCGTAAGGAGGCAGCCCCTCCACCATGCAAAGGCACAACAGGCCAATCACCTGTTTGCTTTAAATCATGATTACGCGAACTACAAGAGAGAAAACCGGACTGATTCTAAAGGCGACGAACTGGAACGGACTACGGACTACGACTTATGGAACTTGGAACACAAGAAGTATAAATGGGAAGGAAGAGGAGCTGGTGGAAGAGATGAGGAAAGCAAAACTAGAAATCCTGGCTATAACGGAAACGAAGAAAAAAGGACAAGGAGTCATGGATCTCGATGGCAACACGTTGCTCTACAGTGGTGTACCCATATCTGAAGGTGCTAAAGGGGGCGTGGGTTGCATTGTGGCCCAAAATCAAAAAGATAGTATCAAGGGATGGAACTTTGTCTCGGAGCGCATTATGGTTGTAAAACTAAAAGAAGGAGAAACCATAGTCAACCTGGTCATAGTGTATGGGCCAAATGAGGATGAGAGAGCAGAGGTCAAGGAGGAATTCTTCGAGCTGCTTCAAAGGACAGTGGATGACTGCCTAGATGAAGTTATTATGCTCGGAGATTTTAATGCCAGAGTTGGAAATGACCATGCTAGATGGGGTGGAGTTATCGGAAGATATGGAGAAGATACTCTCAATGACAATGGAAAGCGACTCCTTAGATTCTGCAGTGAGCAGAATCTGATCGTTGCAGGCACAGGGTTCCCCCATGGGCGCATGCATGCGTGCACTGGATGTGGGCCAACCGGGAGTGAGAGGTCGGTGGTCGACTGTGCCATTGTTCGGAGAGGCTCATTCGGATATGTCCGAGATGCAAGAGTCTGGAGGGGGCCAGAGATTGGAAGTGGTCACTGTCATGAAATATTCTAATCCACATATATAAATTATTAGGTAAATATGAAGCCTAACAAATAAAATTAATAAAGAGAAGAGCAATGGTAAAATAACAGTGCTGTCACAAAGAATGTACTCGAAATCCCCCTTGTTTTCTGCTTCGTCTGCAAATTGTAACGCTTTCACGTTGATATAAAAGCTTACTGTATTATTACCCGCCTTCTTCAATGAAACGTGTGCTGCATTTCTCTGAAAAACATTGAGACGTACTGCGTAATGACCTAAATTAATCCTAACATTAATTATACTGCGTTACCAAAACGAACGAACAGATGGACAAAAGGATAAAGAGAGAGGGGAGGGCTGAAAATCAGGAACGCATGCATCACGCGTGTAAGTCTACATGCACTAATTTTTTTTCAGACGGACAGTGATAAAATACACTACCCTTTCCCAGAGTTAGGTTTATAAATCATAAAAAACTCTTATTAGAAAAGATAACATTAGATGGGTTTACGGTTGAGAACATAACAGTACCCAGACAGCACATCTTCGAAACAGGAGGTAGAAGAAATTGCATATTTTGAATGCAGCCACGTAGCTCCTTTAAATTTGTATTTTTGGGTTCCTTAGGGCTTGCTGACAAATAATATGTAAAACGTTACGCAAATAGTCCAGGAATTAATAAATTATACCCAAAATAAAATATTGGGGGTGCCTGACAGCATAAAATCATTTCTGCTCATAAGATTTTTTTTTTAACGTGTTTGAAAAAAATTTACGTTACAGAAATAGCCTACCATGTAAACTCCAAATTGATTGGAGCGCAACAAATGAAAGCCTAACCACGATTGGTCGGGCTATAAATACTATCTTGGTTGTTAGGGGAAACGGGGAAAGGTAACATTTTTTCAAACACTTGTCGAAACGGGGCTCATTGGTCAGACTCGCTGATATACACACTTGGGAGCGTTAGTTCGAAACCACTTGTTTAAAATAGCTTGATAAAGCATCAGTGCGTTGAAGCCAGCATATATTTTGCTAAATAAAAGCCTGGAAGATAAGCAGATGGGAATTTGTGCCAGTTTGTGCCAGAATTCATTGCTAATCAACGTATCTGTGTTTATTCGTATGAATTGTGGTAAGCTTGAACCATTCAATATCTTTTAATGAAAATTGAATGTGAATTGTTGATTTATGCCTGTATATATATGTGTAGTTCAGTGGCCAACGTGAGGTAAAGCCTGTAATGCTCCAGCCTGAACAGAGGGTGTCGGAGAGAAGTAAAACGGCATGGAATGGCCAAACAGTACACTGACACCTGGATGATTGACTAGAAAGAAATAATGCTGGAAGTGCAGAGGCGTAGTAACCATTAAGAAGGGTAATACTGGAATAAAGTATTTCAAATGAAGCTGACAGTTGGCCTAATGCTCTGAACTCAATGTTTGTGCTGTGTTGTGATCAATGTAACAAGAGAGTTTAAGTTAGTTATGAAGTAGAAGGTACATCCTTCTTGATTTCAGGGACAGTGGTCTTGATGGTACTGAGCAGCACCTGGTCAGAGCTTTGCTGAATCCAGTGTCGGACAGCATACTCCTTGGTCCTTTTAGCTATCAGTGAGGTGTCTCCAGAGCCCAGAGGAGAATTCGAGCAGAGGAGTCCTTTCCTGCCGCCATCACGCCAGATAAGCTAACTTGGCCAGCTGAGCTCAACATTATGTCCCCTCATCTTGAACTGACTTTTTAAAATTAACATTAAGAGGGGAATTTACTTGTCTTAAAATCAGGAACTGTGAACATCTCCAATACTAGTCCCTAAAGACAAACTATTGAAGTCATGATGACAAATACCAACAGAGCTTGAACAAAACAAAACCAGTATTACCTCATTTTACTACTACACAACTGACACACATAGAACATTTGTAATAATATATGTCACTACAATATTCATATTAAATACATTCTGTACATAACTTGTAATTTAAATTGATTGTGATTCCTGGTTCCCTTGTAGTTGAATCAGGACACATATTCATTCATGCCAGTAATGAATACATATTGTTATTTGAAAGTTTATCAGTGACTCTTTTAAGATATCTTTGTAGAGTGTTATATGTATGTGAGTGTCACAGTGTTGTCAAGAGTAGTGGATTAAATTAAATTGTTTATCTGTCTGTTGTTGTGACTTACACTTCATCATACACATACCCTAGACACATAACGTAGCATCACACTATTCCAGAATAATTCTGACTGAGATATATATAGATATGTGGTAGCAAGTAAGGTTATCTATAATACACTACTCTTAATAGATATAGATACCTTCACAGCTGATCTCAGTCAGTACACTAAGTTCCCTATAAGTATTTATAACATCCCACTTCACCACATATATTGGGGTCTCGCTCTTGGGATTTTGAATCTTTAACTATTAAAAATATTGGGGGTAATTCACTTCAGGGAATATAAGAATTAAAAGGTATCCTTGGGTGGAATTAAATAAGGTTGAGCTCACGGTGCCTGTGTTGTCCATTAGATATATAGTTAGAAATTGAATTGTTGGGTAGACATTATAAAAATTTACCTGATAGACAATGGCGGACCTGGCCAAATTTCGATCTGCTGCGGTTCAGACTGCAAAAGAGTTAGGATTAGATGGGCAAGTTATGGTTGCCTATGTCACAACGGAATGTGACAAATTTATTGAACGCGAAGAAAGAAGATTAGAAAAAGAAGCCGAAAAAAGGTTAGAGGCTGAAAGGGAAATTAAGAAGTTACAATTTGAGGCTGAGGCTGAGACTAAGAAGTTACAATTTGAGGCTGAGGCTGAGACTAAGAGGTTGCAGATTGAGGCTGAGGCTAAGAAATTGGAAGCAGAAAGAGAAGACAAAAGATTAGCTGCAGAAAGAGAAGAGAAGAAATTAGCTGCAGAAAGAGAAGAGAAGAAATTAGCTGCAGAAGAGAAGAGATTGACTGCAGAGAGGGAAGCAGAAAAGGAGGAGAAGAGATTACAAAGGGAACATGAGTTACGACTAAGGGAGTTTGAGTTTCAAGGCCATGCTCCTGAAAATGGTGCCAGTCCCTTTGCCTCTGATGCTACGGTTACTCAGGGAGCCTCAACCTCAGCTATGAACTTTCATTTAGATCATTTTGTTGAGAAAGACGATGATATTGAGAGCTATATAAATAGGTACGAACTATTAGCTACCACGTATGGGTTAGAGAGAGAAAGGTGGAGCTTAAAGTTATCTCAGGGACTTCGTGGGGCAGCTTATGAAGTTTTTGCAAAAATGAGCAGAGGTGATCAGGAAAATTATGACATGCTAAAGCAGGCTCTTTTGTTAAGGTATGAAAAGAATGCAGAGTTTTACAGGAAAAAATTTAGGAATGCTAAACTACTGTCAGGTGAAACCTATCACCAGTTCTCTGCACGAATCGAGACATACTTGGAGAAATGGACTTCTCTGGGGAAAACCCAAGATCTTAAGGAAATGGTCCTTATAGAGCAACTAAGAGAGTCCATGGCTCCAGACCTGAGAAAGTTTCTCATGGAACAAGGTGCAGAGAGGCTGGGTGAGTTGCTAAATGTTGCTGAAAGGTATCAAGCAGCTCAAGCAGAGGTAACAGGTAATAAAAAGAAACAGGTGGATAACTTTAGGGCACCACAGAACTTTAATAAATTTGATCCTAGGGATCAAAATAAAGGTAAGCACCAATTTGATAGGCCACGGTATGACAATAAAAATAAATTCCCACAATTCGATGAAAGGAAATATGATGAAAGAAAATCTTTCAACCAAGGAAAAAGGTGGTGTAAAAATTGTAAGATGAACAATCATGACACTGACCATTGTAGAAGGAAACCTCCTCATTTTGCTGCTATGACATCGGGGAAAAAAGGAAAAGAAGGGCAAACCTGAAGAATTACAGGAACCATACCACCCCCCAGTGTGTGAAGATGTCATTTGTAATGGTGTCACTATAAGATGTTTATATGATACCGGTTTAGATTACGATTCCGTTGTGAGTTCTCACCTGGTGCAGGCCGATCAATACACCACAGAAACAGTGGAGATTCAAACTGCAACCAAGGATGTAGCTACCATGACACTTCCCGTCGCCCGAATAAAAGTGAAAACGCGATATGTGGAAGGAATCATAAAAGCAGCAGTGATAAATGAGCCAATCTACCCTCTAATATTGGGGTGTAGATATGTCTTCTTGGGGAATCCCAAGAGACCTGTGATATTGGCAACAGTGCAGACCAGATCACAGACAAAGAAGGAGGAGGATAATCCCATAAATACTCACCCAGATGAGATGAGGAAGGCACAGGCTGAGGACAAAACACTCAAGCCATGTTTCAAGAAGTTGCCCAAATCTCATACACCTCCAGGCAAGGGAGAGTTTTATATGAAGAACAAATTGATATATAGGAAGGCTGGATCTGAATCCAATGGTCACGGACAGCTGGTCCTTCCCACTTCATATAGGACTAAAGTGTTGGAACTAGGGCATGCGATTCCCTTCAGTGGTCATATGGGAATCAGCGCAACAGGACAGCGAATAGCTTGTCACTATTTCTGGCCAGGAATAACTGAAGATATCAAACGATATGTAAAATCCTGTCCAGAGTGCCAACGAGTAGCACCTAAACATTGGACTGCACCAGCAACTCTGGGGGGAAATGCCCATAGTGGGAACACCCTTTGAGAGAGTTGCCGTGGATCTTGTGGGACCTCTCACCCGAACCAAGAGAAGGAACAGCTACATTCTGACTCTGGTGGACACTTGTTCTATGTGGGGAGAGAGGCAGTAGCCCTGTCATCGATTGATTCAAAACATGTGGCAGAGGCATTGCTCACAATTTTCACAAGGTTAGGCTTTCCCAATCAAATCTTGACTGATAATGGCTCTCAGTTCAAGGGGAAACTAACTGAAGAAGTTTTCAGGATCTTCCAGGCCAAACACTTCCATTGTAGTGTGTATCATCCCCAAGGGAACGGCCAAGTGGAAAGATTTAACGGCACATTAATGTCGATCCTGAGAAAGTTGGCACACGAAAAAACCAGATACATGGGACCAGTACCTGCACGCCGCCCTCTTTGCTTATCGGGAGGTACCCCATAGTTCAACCGGTATGGCCCCGGCAACATTATTGTTTGGAAGGCCAATAAAAGGTCCACTCGAAGCTTTGTTAAGAACGTGGACTGATGAAAAGGCAGAGGAAAACATTACATCTTCATACCAATATGTGAATGAGCTGACCACTCGGTTAAAAACTGGCTGGAAACTTGCCAATGAAAATTTGAAACAAGCCAGGAAGAAACATGCTGCCTATTATAACAGGAAGGCGAAAGACAGAAATGTGGCTGTGGGAGAGAAAGTACTGCTTCTTTTGCCGGGAGTCAGAATAAGTTACAAATTGGATGGCAGGGTCCATATACAGTTCTAGAGAAGGTGTCTAGAACAAATTATAAGATAGATAAGAAGGGGAAAGAAAAAAATCTATCATGTGAATCTCCTGAAGAAATATTTGGAAAGAGAACATCAGGAAGAGACACACTTGTTGACCTTGTCCATCGCCATGGAGATGAAAAAGGAACCACTTTCATCATTTGAATATCCATTACACCCCTGTGAGACAGCAGCACAGGTGAAAATCAGTACACATTTAACGAAAACTCAGAAAGAGAGAGTGCAACAGGTTCTAAATAATCATGCAGAGGTGTTAACAGACCGACCAGGGCATACAAACCTATTGGAATATGATATGAAACTCATAGACTCCACACCTGTCTGTATGAAACCATATTCGATTCCGTTTGCTAAGGAAAAAGCTTTGAAGGAAGAGATAGACTATCTGTTGAAGGAAGGAATTATTTCGCACAGTGAGTCTTCGTATAGTTCCGGTGTGGTACTCTTAAGGAAGCCCTCTGGAGAACATAGACTCTGTATAGATTACAGGAGACTGAATGCTATTACAGAAGGACAGGTGGATCCATTGCCGGATACAAATCAGCTGTTTGCCAGACTAAATAAAGCTAAATATTTCTCAAAAGTGGATCTGAGTAAAGGATACTATCAGATTCCAGTAAAGCCTGAGGTTAGACCATACCTAGCTTTTAGTACCTCAGAAGGACACTATGAGTTTAATAGATTGCCATTTGGATTGAAGAATGCGCCTAGTGTCTTCTCTAGAATGATGAGAAAATTATTGGATCCTCTGAATAATCCCTGTATAACAAATTATATGGATGATATCCTTATAGCAACAGAAACATTTGAGGAACACATTGACTCTCTGAACATGCTGTTTGATCGACTTAGGGAGGCAAATTTAACAGCCCGACCAACCAAATGTTGCGTTGGATGTAAAGAATTGGAATTTTTGGGACACACAGTTTATCAGGGAAACATGACCCCTGACCCAAAGAATTTAGAGAAACTACAGAAAGCCCCGAGACCACAAACCAAGAAGGACGTGAGATCCTTTGTCTCATTATGTGGTTTTTTCTACCAGAAGTATATCAAAAACTTTAATTCCATATGTGCACCGTTAACTGAATTGACACGTAAAGGACTTCCAGATCGCATTACATGGACACCACAATGTGAAATGACTTACCAAGAATTGAAGGAAAAGCTCACAAGTAAACCCATTTTGAAATTACCTGACTTAAGTCAAGAATTCATAGTAAGGACGGATGCAAGTAATATTGGGCTAGTGCAACTCTACTACAGAAATCAGATGCATTGGATGGGGAATTAAGCCCAGTGGCATATGCTAGCAGAAAGTTGAATAAAGCTGAAATCAACTACTCAACTAGCGAAAAAGAATGTCTTGCAGTAATATGGGCAATAAAGAAATTCAATATTTATCTATATGGGAAGGCATTTAAGTTGCAAACAGATCACAAACCTTTATCGTTTTTAGCACAGGCTAAGCATGAGAACTCTAGGTTACTCCGATGGTCTTTGCTTCTGGCTCCATATAATTTTAGCATTGAGTATATATCTGGAAAAAAACCAATTTGGGAGCTGATTTTTTAAGCCGCCATCCGTGTGATGAGAATCACCGTAAACCCCAGAAATAATAATAAATTTCTCTATGTGTATATAGAATAAAAGACTGACATATAATGTCTGTTTTAAGAGGGGAGGTGTCATGAAATATTCTAATCCACATATATAAATTATTAGGTAAATATGAAGCCTAACAAATAAAATTAATAAAGAGAAGAGCAATGGTAAAATAACAGTGCTGTCACAAAGAATGTACTCGAAATCCCCCTTGTTTTCTGCTTCGTCTGCAAATTGTAACGCTTTCACGTTGATATAAAAGCTTACTGTATTATTACCCGCCTTCTTCAATGAAACGTGTGCTGCATTTCTAAGAAAAACATTGAGACGTACTGCGTAATGACCTAAATTAATCCTAACATTAATTATACTGCGTTACCAAAACGAACGAACAGATGGACAAAAGGATAAAGAGAGAGGGGAGGGCTGAAAATCAGGAACGCATGCATCACGCGTGTAAGTCTACATGCACTAATTTTTTTTCAGACGGACAGTGATAAAATACACTACCCTTTCCCAGAGTTAGGTTTATAAATCATGAAAAACTCTTATTAGAAAAGATAACATTAGATGGGTTTACGGTTGAGAACATAACAGTACCCAGACAGCACATCTTCGAAACAGGAGGTAGAAGAAATTGCATATTTTGAATGCAGCCACGTAGCTCCTTTAAATTTGTATTTTTGGGTTCCTTAGGGCTTGCTGACAAATAATATGTAAAACGTTACGCAAATAGTCCAGGAATTAATAAATTATACCCAAATAAAATATTGGGGGTGCCTGACAGCATAAAATCATTTCTGCTCATAAGATTTTTTTTTTAACGTGTTTGAAAAAAATTTACGTTACAGAAATAGCCTACCATGTAAACTCCAAATTGATTGGAGCGCAACAAATGAAAGCCTAACCACGATTGGTCGGGCTATAAATACTATCTTGGTTGTTAGGGGAAACGGGGAAAGGTAACATTTTTTTTCAAACACTTGTCGAAACGGGGCTCATTGGTCAGACTCGCTGATATACACACTTGGGAGCGTTAGTTCGAAACCACTTGTTTAAAATAGCTTGATAAAGCATCAGTGCGTTGAAGCCAGCATATATTTTGCTAAATAAAAGCCTGGAAGATAAGCAGATGGGAATTTGTGCCAGTTTGTGCCAGAATTCATTGCTAATCAACGTATCTGTGTTTATTCGTATGAATTGTGGTAAGCTTGAACCATTCAATATCTTTTAATGAAAATTGAATGTGAATTGTTGATTTATGCCTGTATATATATGTGTAGTTCAGTGGCCAACGTGAGGTAAAGCCTGTAATGCTCCAGCCTGAACAGAGGGTGTCGGAGAGAAGTAAAACGGCATGGAATGGCCAAACAGTACACTGACACCTGGATGATTGACTAGAAAGAAATAATGCTGGAAGTGCAGAGGCGTAGTAACCATTAAGAAGGGTAATACTGGAATAAAGTATTTCAAATGAAGCTGACAGTTGGCCTAATGCTCTGAACTCAATGTTTGTGCTGTGTTGTGATCAATGTAACAAGAGAGTTTAAGTTAGTTATGAAGTAGAAGGTACATCCTTCTTGATTTCAGGGACAGTGGTCTTGATGGTACTGAGCAGCACCTGGTCAGAGCTTTGCTGAATCCAGTGTCGGACAGCATACTCCTTGGTCCTTTTAGCTATCAGTGAGGTGTCTCCAGAGCCCAGAGGAGAATTCGAGCAGAGGAGCCCTTTCCTGCCGCCATCACGCCAGATAAGCTAACTTGGCCAGCTGAGCTCAACATTATGTCCCCTCATCTTGAACTGACTTTTTAAAATTAACATTAAGAGGGGAATTTACTTGTCTTAAAATCAGGAACTGTGAACATCTCCAATACTAGTCCCTAAAGACAAACTATTGAAGTCATGATGACAAATACCAACAGAGCTTGAACAAAACAAAACCAGTATTACCTCATTTTACTACTACACAACTGACACACATAGAACATTTGTAATAATATATGTCACTACAATATTCATATTAAATACATTCTGTACATAACTTGTAATTTAAATTGATTGTGATTCCTGGTTCCCTTGTAGTTGAATCAGGACAAATATTCATTCATGCCAGTAATGAATACATATTGTTATTTGAAAGTTTATCAGTGACTCTTTTAAGATATCTTTGTAGAGTGTTATATGTATGTGAGTGTCACAGTGTTGTCAAGAGTAGTGGATTAAATTAAATTGTTTATCTGTCTGTTGTTGTGACTTACACTTCATCATACACATACCCTAGACACATAACGTAGCATCACAACTATTCCAGAATAATTCTGACTGAGATATATAGATATGTGGTAGCAAGTAAGGTTATCTATAATACACTACTCTTAATAGATATAGATACCTTCACAGCTGATCTCAGTCAGTACACTAAGTTCCCTATAAGTATTTATAACATCCCACTTCACCACAGTCACTACCTGCTAACAATCAAACGAACAACTGAAAGAGTTGCTCAGCCTAGGAACTGCCCAACATCACGCAAGAGACCAAGTGAACGAGCGGGGCAGATGGGCGTTGGGACCTGCGGGCTGGGAGAGCCGGAAATTAAGACCAGATATCAGGGGCTTATTGCTACAGCAGTGAGCAACACAGAAGAACGACCTGATGACTTGGAAACCCTCTGGAATAAATTCAAGGATGTCATAAAGACATCTGCTGCGGAGGCATGCGGTGAGGTCCGGCTTGGGAACCGGAGAGAGAGGGCGCCTTGGTGGACGGGGGAGGTCGGGGAGAGAATGGGAGAGAGGAGAATGGCATGGAGGCAATGCTTGGGAGCTGGAGGCACAACGGGACAGATGGAGAAATATAGAGAATGTGTGACACTCGGGGCGGGGGCAGAGGGCAGGGTGCTGGCGGCGAAACAGAGGTCCTGGGGGGAGTTTGGAGAAGGGCTAGAGCGAGATGCACGGGAGAACCAGAGGTTGTTCTGTGGGACCCTAGGGAGCATGAGGGGAGAGGAACAGTGCCCTCTCGGGTTTATAAGGGACAGGCGGGGCGGGTTGCTTACTGCCCCGGGGGAGGTGGTGGAAAGATGGAGGGAGTATTTCTCGGAGCTCCTGGGTGGTGAGCGTGATGAAGCATCAGAGATGATAACCACTGACACAGAAGAGGAAAACAATGATGGTGAAGATGACATAGAGATGGAAGAACTGAGGGCAGCACTGGAGAGGGTCAAGATGGGCGGGGCAGCGGGGCGTGATGGTGTAACACCAGAGATGGTTGGGTGCATGGGAGCATCGGGCGACCTATTGCTCTTGGGGGTCCTACGGGCGGCGTGGTGCGGCAGGACCATGCCGGGGGATTGGGAGATTGCCATCATGGCACCAGTTTTCAAAGGGGGTGACAGTCGACAATGTGGAAACCGTAGAGGCGTGTCCCTTCTCGGTGTCCCTGGTGGAGTCTACTCTGGAGTCCTGGAGCAGAGACTCCGACGCCTAGCTGAGCCACAGTTGGATGAGGTCCAGTGCGGATTCCGAGCAAACCGAAGTACTCAAGACCTAATTTTCACACTCAGACAGCTGAGTGAAAAGGCCCTTGAGTGTGGGAGTGAGATCCATCTTTGTTTCGTGGATCTGGAGGGGGCGTTTGGCAGGGTCCCCTGGAGCAGACTTTGGGACTGTTTGGCAGGGGGGGGGGTATTCCAGCGCCTCTGATTCGTGCTGTACAGAGCTTCTACGGGTCTTGCAGAGGTTATGTGAGGACAGCGGGCCATGGGTCGGGGGAGTTCGGGGCCGCCGCTGGTGTGGGACAGGGTGGTGTCCTGTCGCCTTGCCTCTTCGTGCTCCTTGTGGGCGATGTCATCGGGGCATGTGGGGAGAGAACGGGAGGGTGTTCGGTGGGGTGCTGGAGGATGGGACAGGTCTATATTTCGGAGCTGGCGTTTGCTGATGATGTTGCCCTGATTGCTAAGTCAGAGGCACATCTCCAGTCCAGCCTGCGGGTCTGGAGGGGGGGGGGGGCTGGAGGGGAGGGGGATGGTCATGGGCGGCTCTAGGGCAGAATCCATGGTGATGTCACGAGGGGAAAGAGGGCATCGGATTGGGTTGGGAGAACAGGTCCTGGAGCAGGTCGACCACTTTAAATATCTCGGAGCTATTATAGACCGAAAGGGAGGCATCAGGGAAGAGTTGGCCACTCGAGGGGCAGCGGCTGGGAGACTTTTTCAGGCCATAAATCGAGGATTCCTCAGCAAGAGAGAGGTTGGTAAGAAAACGAAGATGGCTGTATACCGTTCCACCTATGTCCCAGTCTTGACATTATGGAATGCGAGTCTGTGTGGGCAATCGAAACCACACAACCCACAAAAGCCAGATCCAAACCTCAGAAATGAGGTATCTGAGGAAAGTGGTTGAAGTGACAAGAAGAGACATGGTCCGCAACCAGACGATCCGTCTAGGCCTAAAATCCCATCCGCTGCAGACCCAAATAGAACAGTCCCAACTAAGATGGTTTGGCCATGTCTGCAGAATGGGAGAAGATCGGCTACCACGACAAGCATGGGAAACAAACAAAGAGCCAGGGATCCAGACCTCCAGGACGACCCAGAGTCCGCTGGGAGGACAACATTAGACAATCTTTGAAGGACCGAGGACTAGAATGGAACCAGGCCAGGAAGAAGACAGCTGATAGAATGGTCTGGCGCTCTCTCTTCCACACCTCTACACCTCACGGTAGAAGGGGAACGACTAAGTAAGTAAGTAAGTAAGTGGTAGCGGAAGAAGTAATATTAGTGTTAGTAGTGGGAACAGTTTCAGAAAGCAATGGCAAACTACGGAATGAAAAAATTGCCTAGAAAAATCACAAACAGCCAATAAAAGCTGGGGTTGATTGCCACGTCCTGTAAAGGATAAGCAACTAACTTTTAACAGTGGGAACAGAAGAAGTAATATAGTGTTAGTAGTGGTAACAGAATAAGTAATATTAATGTTAGTAGTGGTAGCAGAAGAGGTAATATTAGTGTTAATAGTGGTAACTGTAGCAGTAATATTTGTGTTAGTAGAGTTAACAGAACAGAAGAAGTAATATTAGTATTAGTAGCGGTAACAGAACAGAAGAAGTAATATTAGTGTTAGTAGTGGTAACGAAAGAAGTAATATTAGTGTTAGCACTGGTAACAGAAGAAGTAATATTAATATTAGTTGTGGTAACGGAAGAAGTAATATTAGTGTTAGTAGTGGTAACGAGAGAAGTAATATTGTGTTAGTAGTGGTAACAGAATAAGTAATATTAGTGTCAGTAGTGGTAATAGAAGTAGTAATATTAGTGTTAGTAATGGTAACAGAACAGAAGAAGTAATAATAGTATTTGTACTGGTAATAGAAGAAGTAATATTAGTGTTAGTAATGGTAACAGAACAGAAGAAGTAATAATAGTATTCGTAGTGGTAATAGAAGACGTAATATTAGTGTTAGTTATGGTAACAGAACAGAAAAAGTAATAAAAGTGTTAGTGGTGGTAATAGAAGAAGTAATCTTAGTGTTAGTAGTGGTAACAGAAGAAGTAATATTAGTGTTAGTAGTGGTAATAGAAGAAGTAATATTAGTGTTAGTATTGGTAACCGAAGAAGTAATATTAGTGTTAATAATGCTAACAGAACAGACGAAGCAATATTAGTGTTAGTAATGGTAACAGAAAAGAAGAAGTAATAATAGTGTTAGTAGTGGTAACAGAAGAAGTAATATTAGTGTTAGTAGTGGTAACAGAAGAAGTAATATTAGTGTTAGTAGTGGTAACAGAAGAAGTAATATTAGTATTAGTAGTGGTTTAGTAATGGTAACAGAAGAAGTAATATTAGTATTAGTAGTGGTTTAGTAATGGTAACAGAAGAAGTAATATTAGTATTAGTAGTGGTAATAGAAGAAGTAATACTAGTGTTAGTAATAATAACAGAACAGAAGAAGTAATAATAGTATTAGTAGTGGTAACAGAAGAAGTAATATTAGTGTTAGTATTGGTAAAAAAGAAGTACTATTAGTGTTAGTAGTGGTAACAGAAGAAGTAATATTAGTGTTAGTAGTGGTAACAGAAGAAGTAATATTAGTATTAGTAGTGGTAACAGAAGAAGTAATATTAGTGTTAGTGTGGTGAAAAAGAAGTACTATTAGTGTTAGTAATGGTAACAGAACAGAAGAAGTAATAATAGTATTTGTAGTGGTAATAGAAGATGTAATATTTGTGTTAGTAATAGTAACAGAACAGAAGAAGTAATAATAGTATTGGAGTGGTAACTCCGCCTAGGCTGGTCCCAAGCCCGGCTGCAAAAGGAGGAGGTCGGCCTGCATGGGGCCGTAAGGAGGCAGCCCCTCCACCATGCAAAGGCACAACAGGCCAATTATCTGTTTGCTTTAAATCACGATTACGAGCAATATAAGAGAGAAAACCGGACTGATTCTAAAGGCGACGATCTGGAACGGACTACGGACTACGACTTGTGGAACACAAGAAGTATAAATGGGAAAGAAGAGGAGCTGGTGGAAGAGATGAGGAAAACAAAACTAGAAATCCTGGCTATTACCGAAACAAAGAAAAAGGGACAAGGAGTCATGGATCTCGATGGCGACACGCCGCTCTACAGTGGCGTACCCACATCTGAAAG
>JAMPIV010009041.1:0-120651 GCA_024509875.1 Oreohelix idahoensis
TAATTCGACGCTTTCTTCGCGAGGTGCTATTAATTCACAGCCTTAGGAACATTCAGAATGAATATCGGCATCCTCAGAGCCATTTTATTCATTCCGAACCGCCGCCCAACCATACCCGCTACATGAAAAGGACAGGAACAATATTTAACATGGATACAACGAAAAAAGAACATGGCATTATTTGGACAAACAGGACGAAATATTTTAACCTTTAAAATTAGTGACTTATCTTGTTTTGGCGGTAATATCGTACATTATATGCTTCGCCGACAGACTCGAGAGCTTGTTTGTATCATTGAGAAAGTCAGCAATAGGTTTCATTTGATGTTTGAAAGCTGCAAATAAATTTGTTTGAAGGACATTGTCAGCTGCTGGCTTTTCCAACCGTTCATACTGTCGTCAAGGGCATGACGTCACCGGTGTTTTTGCAAATAATGTCCATTTCGACTCGAAAGGAAAAATGTCTTATTTTTTCTATAAATATTAATGAACCCTAAACGTTGCGCATGGGTAAACCCCAGCAGACGCCGTCATTTAAAATAACACCGTAACAAAAACCCCATTTAAACATCACATGAGAGAAAAATAATTTACATGACAATGGATATACAAACCAAACTTGAACAGCTAACACCAATAAATGTTCAACAAATTACACGACGCTTCAAAAATCTCCAAGTCTTCAACAGACTGGGTTCCCTACAGCGTAATTTGTCTCACAAAAAACTATTACAGACAACACAAGGCAAATTTCTTCAATGAAGAAAGATGGGTTGTGCTCACCTCCCACAAAAAATATTGCCAGAAATAAACGCAACGAATACCATTACTGCAACAATGGATGACCACCAGCAAAGTTTTGAGTGATATATAAACAGAAAAGTATATGTTGCAAGAAAAAAAACTTATCCTTGAAGTGGTGTCTTGAATGACAGGTTAAATCAAGATGCTGAAAGTCTGCAGTAACAGTATCAGGAGTACTGGGCGACAGCACTCCAGCTCGCAGACACACATTCTGAATAAAAAGAAACAGAAAACTATTAACATCTAGCCAAATTTATAATATAAACATTAACGTATACACTCATCATCTCATCTCAACCCGTAACCCGTCATGGGTCGTAGGGGTGCCATGGTGGAAGCATCAGCAGACAGGGTCCTCCACTGCTCTCTGTCCTCAGCAATGCGTACAAGTGTGGAAAAACCGTGTCCTGCCCATTCTTTGATGTTATCAGCCTAGGATTTTCTTTGCCTTCCTCTTCTCCGTTTACCTTCGACTGTTCCCTGGAGGATCGTTTTCGAAAGGGAGTCATGACGAGTTACATGCCCAAACCAGGCAAGCTTTCGACGTTCCACTATTGACAAAAGTGGTTCTTGGTGGCCTGCATAGGTGTTTATCTTCTCTCTAAAATAAACATTTGTTTTGTGCTCTTTATAGGAAATGCGCAAAATTCTTCTATAACATTTATGCTCGAAAGCCTGAATCCTTCGCTCCGTATCTGCAGTGAGTGTCCAGCCCTCACACCCATACAAGAGAATAGATAATACAAGTGATTTGTGTAATTTGATCTTCACAGGAAAACTGATGTTACTTTTCCAGATCACATTCAGCCTTGTCATGGCAGCTGAGGCCAACTCAAGTCTTGTCTTGATTTCTTTACTTGATCTTCCAACACTACATATAGTGGACCCGAGATATTTAAAGTTGTTAACTTCTTCTAACGTTTTCCCATTTAACGTAATGTTGGTCGGAACATGTTTCTTATGGCTATTCACCATTATCTTGCTCTTTTCTATATTAATTTCCATCCCATACGTTCTTGTTACTTTCTCCAGTCTAGAGGTAAGGTCTTGAAGTTCTGATTCTGTTCCAGCTATCAGATCGATATCATCAGCAAAACGTAGATTGCAAAGAGGTCGGTCTCCAATCGATATGGTTGTTTTATAATCGTAGAGAGCCTCCTGCATAATATGTTCTAGATAAATATTAAAGAGCACTGGGGACAGGATGCATCCCTGGCGAACTCCTATAGTTGTTTTGAAAAATCCTCCCATGTCATTGCTTGCAAAAACAGCACTGCTTGCGTCCTTGTATAGGGCTTCAATGATATCTATGATGTTGGTATCAAAATTGAATTTTCTCATTATTTGCCATAAGCCTTCATGCCAGACTCGATCGAAGGCTTTTGTGAAATCGATGAAGTTATGGTATAAATCGTGTTGATGATGGAGATGTTTTTCGATACGTAATCTAATATTGAAGATTTGTTCTGAAGTACTTCTTTTTGATCTAAAGCCAGCCTGTTCCTCGGATAAGATTTCTTCTGATTTCTGTTTTATTCTGTTCAAAAGTATCCTTAACATCACCTTACTTGGATGACTAATAAGGCTAATGGTTCTGTAGTTCTGGCACATTTTTAGATTTCATTTCTATGGAAGCGGTATTACTAATGACTGCGTCCACTCTTTTGGCCATTTTTTTGTACTCCATATTTTCTGGCAAATTGTTGTCATGATTTTTACTATATCTGGTCCTCCATATTTCAAGAGCTCTGCTGGGATATTATCCACACCCGGTGACTTCCCTCCTTTCATCGAACATATAGCCTCTTCCACTTCTTCCTGTAGTATTGCTGGATTTCCGAGTTCCCTGTTTTCGCACTTAATGTTGTTAATATGCTATAGTCAGTGTCGTTACCCTGGGTTTACTCTGGATCTTTCAGTTTGTCTAAATTGAATCTTAACTGAGAACATCTGTTTTGATTATAGTTCTTTTTGAGTTTAAGCTTGAGCGTCATCAATACCATGTCGTGATCACTACCAATGTCGGCGCCAGGAAAAGTCCTAGTCTTGGCTTTATTAATACTGGATACAAGAATAAAATCAATTTGGCCATGTATCTCAGTTTTTGGGGCATGCCACGTTGTTCTTCTTTATAACTTATGAGGAAATAGTGTATTTGCAATTGTTAGTTTACGTATACACTAACACTGCAGATAATATAGCACTAATACTAATGTAAAATATGTTTACCGCAATAATTACTAAACAAAAAGTAAATATAAACTATTGAGATAAACTACTTAAAGAAGAAAAGTATCTGGGCCTAACGTTCTACAAAATAACACAATACATCTGAAAAAGAAAAACAAGTATTATATTCAAAATATCGAAAAACAATTTCAACACACGCAGCACAGCACAGAAAACAAAAACTAATAACAACAGATCCGCATGAAAGAAGTAAACAGACGAAAACAAACTGCGCAGACCAGATGAAAACACACCTCACAAAGAAATGTACACAGACGATAATAACAGCAAACGAATGCACAAGCAATCCATACTAATTTATAAAAACAATACGTATCTTATAGTTTTGACGCTGCTTGAAGATCTTATACTGCGTTGTCAGATCCGTAGAAATGATGTGTAGTGGTCACGATGATGATGTAACAGTGTGACGTATGAAAATCGGGCATCTCGTTCAGTCGCTTTAATTCCACAGTCACCCCTTTCTCTCTTGTCAATTAACATGCAAGTTGTTACGTATAAGCCAGGCCTTTCTTGCATTCTGCATTGACTTATAGTTTTAGACACGCCTACCTGTCTTCTTTCCGCACTATCACAGTAGATATTAAGATTCATAACTGTCATTCCTTCAAAAGAGGGCGGGCGTAGAGCGCCTGCCAGCTGGCATATTACTTCACGTCCGGCAATTTCGCTGAGATCTGAAACCCCTTTGTTGTTGATTAACACCAGGAAACAGAGTGGACGCAGACCCTGTACATGGGAAAGAAATCTCTGCTGAAGCGGCCATCATGTCGGCAATAGTGAGAAAAAGTGCTTTCATTCGCGAAACGAACAGCAAATTTGCCCTAACTGGACGAAAAGTGTTATTTTTCGCATTAAGGAACCAAAGTCCAGCGTTTTAGTATATATGCCCAGCTCTCAAAATTCAATTATCAGTTTGCTACAGAATTTCGTGAATATTCTAGCTCGCTAATATAAGAGCCATATTTCATATTAGATACTTTAATACGCGGAGAATTTCAGTTTCCTGATTTGCTGTAATAATACTCGTATTATTAGCATGTAAGTGTTTTAACGTGTTTAAGTTTCATTATATTTCACTGGGATTTTTGTGTTAATTGAAACATATTAAATAAACATATAGCAAAGTTCTCCAGATGTAAACGTAAATTTAATTACCCGCTATTCCCGAGTAAGAGATGCGTTAATAGTTATAAGACGCTAGGCGATCGACATTGTTAAAACAACATTTAATTCTATTCATTTGTGTGTAATTTTATAAACGACTAGTGTTCTTATCTCGTGTTAAAACCCGTTAAGATAAACAAGACAATCGGGGTAAAAAAAAAATATATATATATATATATATATATATATATATATATATATATATATATATATATATATATATATATATATATATATATATATATATATATATATATATATATATATATATATATATATAATTAAATACCGGAGTGATTTACAGGTCTTACCAAAACGCGTGTTAGGATATGATTTATATTATGGTAACATGTTTTATATATTTTCTACTCTAGGCGGATCATACCCCTTGCGAACTAGCAGTCTGATGCCCTATGGTTTTACAGTATTAGGTTCTTAAACCTCCAGACATTTGTTGTGAAAAATCTGATTGTTGTGACCCTGTGCGGTCCACCTCTCCATCCATGAGAGTGATAAAAAAACCAGAACCCTTTACAATAAATTTTAATTATAACTGGAACAGAACTATACCAGGAACAATCTTTTCCATAAATAGATATAAATATTACTGAACTGCAGTGAAAAGATATATCACTAATTTTTTTACATATGACAGTAAAGTTCTTACCACTGGATTATACTCAAGAGAACTCACTGGTCATACTCGGCTATCCCCCTCAGAGAACAGTCGACGAGTATCTCTTCTTAAAAAATTCATCACGTCAGAGAGTGTCTCAAGCCACGTGAGGCAAGACCCCACTGGAAAATTATATTAAATAATAATCCCGATGACGGTGCCACCACATAGAACACTTATCCCAAACCACTACCTACAACGAAAGAGGAATATACAGAAAAATACTAACGCATCAACTTTAGCGGCTTCCGGACAATAACAGTCAGCAAACCGGAAAGCCTGGGGCTGAAATTGACAAAGAATAGGACTATGATTTGTTTCTTAGTACCTGTTAGTGTTTAATTCCATGGAATGTATGCTGCATCAACGAATGGGTAAGCAAATCTGAAAGTGGCCACTATATGAATGATTGAGTGAACTGGAAGAAAGAAACTTAATTATCTTTTGTTACCAATAACATACCAATTTTTTTTTATCTCTCACTAATCTGAGTGTTCTCGGGATAGGTTAAAGTAAGGACTGGTTCTTTATCCGTCCTGACTATTCCTTACTTCCACTGTTAATTTTTTGGATCTATTTTGGGTTTATTACCTCTGTTGGGATGTTCCTAGTTTTTCCTATACAAGAGGGAGGGCCCATTGGATTGATTTTCATTCCGTCTGTAAACTATACTTCATTGATGTAAATGCTTTTGATATTGTGATTTTTTTCTAGTAGGATAATAAACATAATAAACCTTAAGCTTTTTGTGTTGGTCAAACCCTGCCCCGATCTGTTATCCATAGTTGTTTTCACGTTTATGCGTATTTGTCACCTAATTTTGTGTATATGTATGTAGTGTAACTTGTATTATATGGAGGGAGACAAATTGCGTCTTATTAAAAAAATACAGTCGTAAACGATTGGCTGGATTAGAGCAATTACTCAATCCCAGACTGTTCTTCCTCTTACACTATCACCCTCGTGAAACAACACCATTTCTTACACCTTAGTCTCACATAGCTATCACTACCACCTCTGCTCGGATGGGACCACAACTATCTAAGGCCTATCTTATCAAAAATATTACGACAAACAGCCACACGTTTACAGCACCAAGACAGTCAAACGTAGAAGATTACACATTACAAACTGGAAGCCAGCACAGTACTCGAAAGATCCCTCGTCCGTGCGCGACTGAATGCAGCAGTCAGTAGTAACACGCCTGACCCACGTGCAGGACGAAAGGTCAGCATACATGACCACATATGTCAACACAGAATGCTCCCTCTGCTTGATCTGATGTGACTGAAAATTTACAGCTAAACTGTAACTGTTCTCCGATAATATTCGGTTACTTTGCAATCCGTCTCCGAAATATTTTAGTGCAGAAAAGAATTCGCACGAGAGGTCATGAACTCTTACCCCGTGCCAGGTCAGCCGTCAATCGGTGTAACTGGTGTAAAATATCCCTCTAGCCAATTCTGTAATTACTTGAAAATAAACTTGAAATAACTGCTATCGTGCTCATTTAAACTTGATTTGAATACAAAGCTTGGCATGCAGTTCTATAACAAGCCAGTCCTCAGCAGTTTTGTCAATCATCTTTATAATTTGACGTTTATTATTTTGCGTGAGTTACTCTGTGATTTCTAAACTGCAGCACCGGGTATAGATTTCAGCAAAACGATGTTTTGAGGTGGGGGTTGATTGATTCTCTAAAAAGCTGCCCCTGGTTTCCAAAATACTCCACATACGAGCTCCCCAATTTGTCACGTGCTCTGTTTTATGAGTGTGTCGTATGTAGATGGTAAACAACACTAGGGGTATGAATAACACGATGCCACTTGTCCATAGACAAGAAACTAAGAGATGAACAAGCAGGTTTTCGACAAAACAGATCATGTACAGACCAGATAGCCACTTTGAGAATAATAGTTGAACTTCTTCTTCTTCTTCTTTTTCGTTCGCCCTGAAAAGGACGGTTGTTGCGTTGTGTCTGTTTGCGCCTAAGCTGTGATATCTGCACCTTTCGGTCGACACATTTGACTTCTGCACGGCATTTTTTAGGGACCGGGTTTGCCTTCCCATTTCGATCCGTACTCGCTCAGCCAGACTGCACTGCTGCAGACTGTTTCCAGGACCACCGCGTGGAGGTGAAGTACGGTCTTGATCATCTAAATAGTTGAACAAAGTCTGGAATGGAATTCACCACTATATATCGGATTTGTGTCCACAAATTCGCTTGCATAACTAGGCGGGGTTGTCGCACGGAAGGTCCAGGGTTCAAATCCTGGGTAAGCCACTCTTGTCTGTTGTTTTTCTGTTGTCTAGTGTTCTACTTCTTTATTTCCTACGAGTGCCTGATAACATAACTTTATATTTGTCTCATATTAATTTACTGTTTACAGGCCTTGGGTTTCCCTTCCTTATGTATCATCTGATACATCGATTTGTCCAGGATATTATCATCATCTTATTATCTTTACCTCACGCGATATTTTGGTATTTGGGTACACTGGTTACAAGGTTAGGTGTGTAGTATTTGGTGCATTAAGTTTGTTTAGTTGTTGGTGAGTAAATGTGAGCTGGGCTGAAGTGAAATCTCGTGCAAGTGAGTTACAGACAGAGGTCTAACGGAGGGGAAGATTGAAGCAGGTAAGCAGTCAGGTGTGCTTCATCATCATAAATTTCCTTTTCGCCCCTTATGGAGTATGGAACCGCCACTGCAACTCGTCTTCTTGTAGGAAAGATGCACCAAACATTTAAGTGTCGACGTTCAAGCAGATGGGGTTTTTAATAGAGTGATAGATAAACAACAGAACTATTTGAGAAGAGAATGAGTAGAGATAAAGAAAGAATGTCGGGTATGTTCAATTAAAGAGAGGCACAGAGAGAAGAATAGAAAAAGACAAGACATTTAACATTCTCAACGCGGAGCAAAATGTAAATTTTATAATAATCAGAACGTACAATACCGACAGTGGACAAGGCAGTAAAAATAAAACACGTTTAGTAATCATGTCAAGAAAGTTTTAGAATAATTATCGTACCAGCGTTTATAACAACAAACAGATACGAAACTCTATACACAGCGATACAACTGGAAGTAATCTGATCATCAGAAAAAGTACCCTAAGTCGATCAAGTGTTTCGACCCCGTAATCTCCTTTACACTTAAACGGGGAGCGCCCTCTTAGGTCATGACTCCCAAGTATCATCCTCTTATTGTCTAGTGCGGAGAATTGAACCCGCTCCCCATTGGTTGCAACTTTGAGATTCACTCCTATTTTCTGCCATCTGGAGGCAACTGTGAAAGTAACCGCTTTGTTCAAAACAAATTTCTGTCCCGAGTTACATAGCCCGTTGCTGTTGTTCCACAGCAAACACGATGCCTTTCCCGTAGTTTTGTTGAGCCTCTTAATTGCCCTAATTCTAGATTGTCTCCTCAAACCCAACAGTTTCAGTAGATCATACACTGAGGCAGCCACTAGACCTCTTGCACCCACCTCAACAGCCATGATCCTTGCAGTGAACCTATCGTGTCTCAAGTCCGCGGCCAGATCATTATACTTGACCATTTTCAACGAGTGTTGCTCGCCTAATCTGAATTCAAATGGCACGGTCAGCTCAATCATTATAATCTGGTGCGATGATGAGGAATGCAGCACTTTTTGTGGTCGTCTTCGATATCTTATGATGCTTTCTTGCAGTCATTTGCGCAGTCAAGAAGAGATGGTAAACTGCTACTTGATTTACTTGGTATGAGATGTGCTGACTTTCCTGCTCTCAGAAATTATGTATTTGCAGGGCTCGGTCTGACTTTGATGTTCGCCTTCACTCTTGCCTGGACTTTTGTAGCAGCTTTCTGTCCATGCAATACTTCTTAATTTAAAGAGTGGCGACTTTTCATTCATTCTTATTAGCCTAATTGTATTATGTTATCTAAAGAAAACTGGTTTTTATTGTTTTCGTTTTTGCTACATTTCAAACCCTTTTTGTCTACGTTGACTAAATTATGTTCCAAAAAGCGACCCAATATTTATTCGATTACTCATTTAAAAAAAAAAATTTCTGCTGCTCATTGGTCAGTGCAGATTTACAATAAGTACATATTGAAAACTCACTAAACTGTAAAACTTATTCCAGTTGGGGTTGCTGAAAGTAATGAAAAATAGATTTTCATACGTTAATGTTAAAGTCCAATATTTGTAAAGACTGTTAGTGATGGATGTCGAAAGTTGAATAAGACATTATGTCACTTGTCTAGCTATAAGGACCACTTATCTCTTATCTTTGATTTTGTCTCCTTCCCATTATATTCTAACTAGCGTTTGCTAATGCAGTTCCTGGCTCCGGAAGCGTCAATTTTAAATTAGACGGCCGTAGCACATCCACCATCGAGTGTTTTGCTTTAGCTACACGAGAGAAGGATGTAAACATTTTCATGCTGGAAGCGAGATCTTCTAAATATCTTTGGTTCAGGGAACAGTGAACACAAGCGAGTCGACATGCCTTATTGAAATGACCGGTCCACTTTTCTCCCAGAACCCTTATAGACGTGGACACCAGGGAACGAGTCTTCCGCTACCTCGTTGGTCCTCTGTACTAGAACTCTTTCTTCTCTGATCGCAGGGGAGAAAACTCCCGGTTCCCTAATATCCTTGTACACCTGTCAGACTCGTCGCCTGTTATCCAGGTGTTTGCGAAAAGTGAAGTGACATACAGTAGAACCTGGCTATTTAATCTGGACTCAGCTTTATTTGCTGCTTGTTGTTTCAGAAGTGTGAAAGGATCTTCTACATGCAGAGTGGAATTTGTACTGTTAAGCCTGTACCACGTGCATTTTAGAACGGAATAATTTTTGTAATATCGGTAAGCACACACAGTTATAAAATAACCGCGCTAGCCTTTAAGCTTATAAATAAACCGGAGTTACTTGTCAAATGTTAATTGTCCTATGGCGGCATAAGTTAATACTATGAACTCTCACCAGCAAAATCACTAGAGCGCAACTTGTTTCAAAGGACGGGGTGCGGTTATATTAATTAATTTGAGTTGCTACCAATAGGTTATTTATAAGTAACTTCCCAAAAGTATGTATACATTACTATATAAAGATACTGATTTTAATGATTATCTTACCAGCCCGATTTGTGTTGTAAATTTGGATGGGCATATTACTTTTATTTGTTCTATAGTAAACACGAATGCGACGAATTTACTGTGGAAAGTAAGGAATTCATGAAAGTGAACATTGTATGTAAAACTCATTGTTCTATGGCCTCCCTCTCACAGAGAGATCACTCTATACATGTATAAATATTTTTTCTAGGTTCGCCCAGAGCAAGCTAAGATGACCACATTTATTCTTGACCCGTTTGTGAGGACATCTCCAGTTTACTTCATGCCCCGTCTCACCCAAGATAATTGGCCTGAAAAGTGTTCAGGTCGATAAAAGGCGGAGCCAAGGGACCATGGCATCTTGCGCCTGTGTCCTGAAGGCCGAGAAAGGGTGGTCTGTGATGTGTTTTTCGTTGTTGGGGTGTCGGCATTGCATTGTGTAAATACTGTGATATGATTTTTGGCTGATAGGGGGAATCCACTTCGTATTTTTCAGAGAGATTCCCAAGTCACTGGAACTGGCGAGTCCCGTTAATCGCTTTTCATGGTTTCAGAATTGTATGTTTTCATATTTTCCTAAGTTGCTAGTCTACTTATTTCCTGGAGTCGTAGTCTACAATTAAATCCACGTCTTTCGTGGTCATAATGTGCGCCAAGCAGTATAATCTTTGTCATACAAATCAGACCGTTTAAAGGTAGAAAAGACAGTAAAAATGAAACATGGCTGGTAAATATGTCAAATAAGCGGTATAATAAATAATACATCACAATTTAAAGCATCACCAAGTAGTAAATGAAAAAGGGAAATGATCCAGCCATGACATCAAAATAATTAGCCAACAATTGATGTTAAAAAAACGCTGCATATATGTAAAAGAATACTTTTGCAGAGTGGTTTGTTCAGTTTCTTTGGCTACCATTTTTTTAACATCTACCCTTGGCAGTATTTCTGTGAGTGTGTATGTGTTTCAAGGCATTGTGTATTTTATATTGTCTAGAATATGTCCAAACATCATTGCACGGTGAGCCTAAAGTCAAGCCGCATAACCAATTTATTATAAAAATCAAATGTTCTAATTTGTTGCCATTTCCTTCTAAACAGTGTCTTACTCGGATGGCGCACGACCTTTGAGCATTCCTAAATAAAGTAACATAAGGAAACATGATTAGATAAAAAGATGCGTCTACTGGAGCTCACTAAAACATGTGTTTCTTGTGACAACTTTCTCAACGATTTATGTGGGCTGTTGTCTAGATGTGCACAGACCCATGAAGAGGCTTCGGCTCCTTCAGATCATGAACTCTTCCCGTTTCTTTGAAACGATCAATCAAACTATCAAGAGTTCTATAATCTATTGGGGACGTGTCACGATGCTTAGTATTGAACTTGTCAGTAAATGACCGTTATGTGGTAACGTCCTTTACGTACATGAGAACAATCATCTATTCTTTCTTCTCTTGTTAATTTATAAACCATACTGTTTCAATCTGGAACCAAAACCAAAAAAAAAATTAATAAATACAATTATAAATACAATTTTAATAAATTGCCTATAGGGATTGACTTTTGCCCCACCCTATATATTGACTGACATTTTACTTACGATGGAGCAGTGGTGGACTTGCGAGTGCTGAAAAAATAAAACAAAGAAACAAAGGTTGTCTTGGCAGAAATATATTGTGCATTGTTTGTAAAAACGTTTAGTAATGGCAATGTAAAAAAATTCATGAGGTACTGAATAAACGGCAGAACAAATTGTGAAGAAGACAGGCTGAAGTTCTAGTGAAGCTATTGAAAAAGAGAGTAGGACGAGATAAAGAGAGGTCAACATATTCAACGTGTATTAGATGAAAATCTAAATAAATCTAAAATTAATATTATGAAAGTAGTAAAGACAAAACTACTTTCAGTCATTTCAAGCGTGAATTTGATTATATTTTACAACAAACCTTATAACTACAAGCATTACATAAGTAGATTGTCAAAAGTCTACATAAAACACGCTTAGGGACGGGAGGGACTGAAAAATAACAAACCATTCAACGTAGCCGAAATGACCAACGTCAGAGGGCACTTCTTCTTTTTCATAACTGGTGTAGAACGTTTAGTATATGTTGTTACAACGCTTTCTTTGTATTGAGAAAGATATCGACTCTACCTTCTGAAGTCCACTTGTTATGGCAAATGTGTTTGTTATCAGACATGTTTTTCTAATTTATTCTCTCCCCCTCTCCCCAACGCCATTTAAAAAAAAACGAATTTTCTGATGGATGTAATATACTTTTTTTTGCATAGCGGCTTCCATCGGTGGCTACTTGTTAGTCTTCTTATAAGATGATGCTCGTTAGAAACTTTGTTTGTGGGTTCTTGTTTCCTTTCAAATCATCATGATGTTTATATTGACTCAATTATTTTCCAAATATCGATGAAATGTATATTCGTTGACATTTTCCGATTATTTTTACCATGGAGCCGCTTATGCAAACACCCAGCAACAGCTCTTTTCTTAGCAAAACAGTAGTACTTGCTTTTCTAGCATTACTTATTTCTGTGAAGGACGACATATATTTCTGAAGATGTTCGGCACATTTTATTCAACCGGAAAAAAAACAATGTTCGAGAATAGAAAGTACGCCAGTCGAACAACTTTACTCTATGTAAGGATTTGAAAAGAAGTGATAACAAGAACATTGGCTTACATCAACAATAGTGGATACATATCTGACACCAGTGTACTAAAGTCCCGGTTGGCAGACATGACAGATTGTTACGCTTCTATTTGCACACAACGGTACGTTCTCTAGGGAAGACAGTGCTGTACACAAAGGAAGTACCACAAAAACGCACCACTATTGAAACCGCACCATTGAATGTTATAGTGACGTTAAAATATTACGTATGCACATCTGCTTGAGAAATCTAACGGTTTCTTTCGGCTGATGTCCGTCAAGGAGGAAGATTGTGTATTTGTGTGCTCCCGACATGTGTTAAAGTCCACTAGATTATTTAATGATTTGCTGAAAACTGCAGTGTAATATATATGTCAGCGATGGACGGCATTTTACAGAGAATATTATAAATGACTATTTCGAAGAGGTTGCTGTGCAGTTTAATACGTCTACAGTATGACTAATGACGGTATCTTTGCCTCAGTCATTGTGTATGATCACTACTAATATGGGACCAACGACGCATCAAAAGTGAGGAATGCAGTAAGCGACCCATAGCTTGACTGCTTGCGTACATCTGCCGTCTATCGTTCTTGTCATGTACTAAACAGTTTGTCATATGTTGGTAACACTCAACATACCTAGGTGTCTTGTAATCTCACACAATTCTCTTGTACTGGCGACACTATCATTCTTGTCCACAGAATAAATATTATATCTATCATAGTGGCGTGCCAAGCGATTGCGCGGCTAGACAATAGTTTCATAATTCTGTCACCACAAAAGCAACCAACTCATTTGCATATTGTCCGATGATACCTCTCAAATGCGCTTGCCACTCATAAAAAAACTGTCCTTACACATACTTGGGAGACAGCCCATTCTAGCTCTTAACGCAAACGCGTTCAAATAGGACTGAATTAATTTGGTACAACGATTTATCATTACAACTAGTTTCGAACTTTCTAGATCGTCTGTCTCGAAAACAACTCAGTAAGAAATATAAATTTCCCGTGCCGACGATGACTTAGCCGTGTTCACTAAAAAAAATAGAACTCCAAACTAAAAAAAACCTCCAAACTAAAAACACGACTTGTTCTCAAGGGACATAAAATACAACTATTGATCAGTGTATTTTGTATTATCACCCTTTGGTTATAAACTTATAAGTCATGGATTTTCGCCCTTTGATTTAAATTATAAGTCCATTAATGTCCCTTATACAAATGTTTGAAACTGGATTTCTGGCACTTGAACTCCGTGTTACACCAACTATGATCAGAAGTAGTTAGGTTAATTGACGCTCTACTGTACATGAAAAAGAGATACACACAGACTGAGTTGCAAAATGGATAATTCATGTAAATAGCAATTAATAAAGTTGAAAAAATGTGACGAATGTAAGAAAACCACATAGGGACTGAAAAAACATTAAAACAAGTTTGTTAACATATAAAACACAAAATGTATCAACAATTCAACACAAATACAAGCATGTTCTACTTCTAAGAGCTACTCGCAATGTCCGAGAACTGTCAGAATCTCTCACAGCCAGATATTCATGGTTGTTAAAATCCTCCACACGCTCCTCTGCGTCAGGTAACGAGTAAGAATTCGCGATGGTAATAGCTTGAATCAGGGAAGCACACTCAACTAGGAGAAGTGCTCGTATGATTGAGAGGTGCTCTTTGGAAGTCATTGCGTTTTCCTTAAGTTCATAAAGTAGTCCTGATTTCACTTCGTGACGTGCTTGTAAATCTGTAACGAGATTTCAAATGCCAATTATATGTGTTTTTCATAAAATTAAAAAAAAATGCATTTCAGTCTTCAACACAATTAATAATAATAACAAATAATGAAATAATATAACAATATAATTAATATATCAAATGAAAAGACTGTATGTGTCCAGACAGAAAGTGGAGATGCTTATTGAACGTTTATTTTATAACTTCAGACGATGCAAATCATTATTACTTCTGTTTTAGATCATATCAGTTGTCTACATCAGTATTAGTTTTATTCATGTTTCTTTCGGTTTGGTTTTAAGTACCAGCTATATTTCACACGGTAAGCTCCATAACTGCTCCAATCTCTTCGCTTTTGATCACAAAAGGAGAATCAAAGTCAGTGCACGAATTCAGTAGCATCCGCGAGGATCCTAACATGTATATACAGCATTCACACATTCTATAAATATATTTGTGCTGGCTAGTTCATCTGTTTATAAGGGTGACCATCTGTCCTATAATTTCTGGATTTGTCCTCTTTTTCATCTTTAGACTTGACGTCCAGGAGGATGTTTTTCAAAAGTGCAATTTGTCCTGCGTATTTGTCGTAAAGTGAAATCTGTATGGACAACAGTTCAAATAGCCCACTTTTATAAATCCAAATACTATAGAGATAAAATGTGAGTGGTGCTCAACGTCATCGCCCACGCCACGAGACGCGCTGGATGTTACACGCAGTAACGCCAAAGTGACGATACCAAAACTACTAGCTTTTCCTCACTACGTAATACAAATTAAAACTAAAATAAAAGCCTTTTGACAGACCGAAATGCATAGTTAGTTTCAAAACGGAGTGATATAATAAAGAAACGGAAGAGTGAGATGAGAGACGGAAAAATGCAACCTTGACAAGCGTTGGTTTTTGAATCTCGAACTAGAACGACATGCGACAGTGTGACGTCACAGGACTTGCTTATGTAACCCTAAAACGCGAATGAATGGTTGGGAGTTTGAAAAAAACTACTTGGCCTTAGTTACGCTGTTGCTAGGGCATATTTTTTTCCCAAAAAATTAGCTAAAGCATTGGTATCTGCTATTGAATGAGAGGAAACCCCACCGCCTTGTCTCCTACCCATAGTGACAATTTAAATCTAACAAAACCGTTTTGCGTTAGGCAAAACGAGTGCAAAAGACAGAGAGACGAACACAGGGACATCCTCACTCAACTTGCCAGACTGGGGAGGGGGGAGGTGTTCCAAGATTTGAAAGTGTAATTTATTTTTGAAAAAGAAGCAAGAGGGCATAACTGTTACACATAAGAATTTTGCTGTAGTATCTGTGTACTCAATTTTTATAATGCAAGGTATATAACTCTTGGAATTGAAGTTACTTTTTACTTTAAGTGGTTATCTGTTCTTATGCCCTTCGGTTGTGGTTTGACCGATCTTGGGTCATGTCCATTTATGGAGCGCTCAGGCCCACTTTTCTTGTAAACGTTTGGCAACCTGCGTCGATAGTTATTTCCTATCCTTATAAGGCTCGATTTTAAGTGTCGTTCTTAGAATATGCCCATAGCTTCGGGGTTGTGTGAATTGTATTCAAATCGAACGGTTCTGCGCATGTCTGTTTTTTTGGTTGTGGGTTTTGTACAAACTTCCGCCCGGGAGTGTCACAGATTTTGTCGAGAGAGATAGACGCGTTTTCAGCGTCTGTCATGATCATATTTTTCGGGGAATGGAAGTCCTCTATAGTGTTCATCTCAGATGATATTTCCCTTTGTGATTCAAAGCGCGTAGAGGCGAGTGAGTTGTGTATTTATTCCTGAAGAGAAGGTAATTGCTCTACATTGATTATCATTGTCGCTAACTTTCATGATTGACATTTTGTGCCTAGTTGTCAACTTTCCCTGGGCGGGAAAGAGTCTACGTTATGAGAAGTTTTCAACTCACGAATCACCATGTTGTTATGCATCGGGTTGATGCATGTCCTAAAGGCTATCTGCTTGTTGGACTTTGCTGCTCTGGCGGTTCCACGTCAGTTTAGGTTTGATACCGTTGTTATTAAAGGAAATTAGAGGACATTACTTGATACTCCAGAAGTCATGCCTATCTTGCTGGAGGTCAGAGAAGGAGAAGGGCTTTAATCTCCTACATTTATATAGATATCGACTGTTATAGAAAAGGATGATGGTTTCCACACCTGAACACATTTACAGTCGATTATGGTGCATTGAAGCCCATGATTTGATTCACCATTATTATGCTGTCTGCTGTCAAATGTTGTGCTGACTATGTCGATATAATGATGACTGTTGTACAGTACCTGTGATGTACCTACATGTTAATGTCTACACATCTTGTCATTGTGGCGTCCCAATAAATGATGGAAACGTCACTAGCAGTTACAACGCTCATTGACTTTCTACGTCGTGAGTTTATGTGACGTCCTGTGTGAAATCTACCTTTACTGCTACCTGTTTGACTTCACATCTACATCATATACACAAACCAGACCAAAGACACCATACTTCTCCGCCTTCATGATCTCTGATGTCTAGTGGTGATACTCTACAATTCAAGTGCCAGAATTTCTACCTGCTACGTATCTTGGAGAGAATTATTCACCTTCTACATTTGGTGGCCAATAAGCTGGTTTTCGTCTGGTAGCCAGCACATACGGGGTCCCTTACCCACTACATTCAACATTCATTCTTCAACTTCAAGAAATAATACTTCAGCCTAGCAGTACTTATGCCAGTGAAATGACAGTACCCGGCGTTGCGACATACGTTGCCAGTTGAATCGACTTGCTGCTATCTAGAAGGCCAAGTTCCGTATTGTTACGAGTTCTTGTACTGAGAAGGCCAAGTCCCAAATTGGATCGCATTCTGGTATTGAGAAGGCCAAGTACCGTATGTACATTACCGTTACATTGTTCAGAAGCTCAAGTACCATCGTCGTGGCAGTTGTGATGCAAGTTCAGATGTACGATCAACGGTGGATCTTCTATCCTTAGGATGCTGATTACCATTTGTTTTTTGCTGTACTGACGATTGGATTTGCTAAAGATAAGTAGCCTGTTTTGTTTGTGAACTGTGACCTTATACTTCTGCTGAGCCTTCTGTTTCTTCTTATATTGTTATATGTTATATGTTTATATGTTTTTTATTTATGTATATGTTTACATTTCAGTGGGTTTCGGTTGGGCGGTGTCTCCTTTTAGATAATACCACGTAATAGAGGTTATCTATTGAGAGCGTGTCGTTAGGAACAGAGCAATTTCCTTAATTTGAAATTGTTAGCAATATCCATTGCTATTTTCGTTTAGTTGTGACGACATGTGCAGTTTTGTTTTCGTTATTTTTCGCTTTCTTTAGTTTTGTTTTGATTTAATTGTACTTGTAGGTCTCCTCTTTTCTATTGTTTAGTTTTATACACCATTTATATTTATACACTGTGGTGTCATATGTTTTGTTTAATTTTCTCGCAGATATCATCACATTTTTTTGTGATATTTTCTTTATTTTTCGCTGTATATTTAGTTGATTCCTGCGAATGTTTTCGTATTGTTTCTGATCTTTGTTATTGTTTACATTGTTATTGTTTACATTGTTATTGTTTACATTGTAATTTTGTTTACACTGTGATTTTGTTTACATTGTTATTAGTTACACTTATGGTAATTAATTAATGGATTATACTGATGCACTATTATTAATACACTGATGATAAATAAATGATGAATAGTATCATGCACTATTGAATGGGAAGTGCACCTATGATAAAGAACTGACTGACGATATTTCTATAAGGGTTCATATACAAGTTCCTGGTCATACACTTGTTTCCCACAGATATTGGGATAATAATATGGTGTGATTATTCAAGTGCTTGATTTAAGACTTGTTACTATTAAGATTGAAATAAGATAGTTAATTATTTCAGTTTTGTGACTCATAATATTAGACAATATGTCTACACTTGAGTATTTTATTGAGCAGGGTAAATCCCTTGGAAAGAAAGGTGATAAATTGGAGGAATATGCGACTGCTCAATATGAAAAAGTACAAAAGTTGGAAATTGATAAACTTAAGGCTGAAGAGAGAAAGCAAAAAGCTGAGGATAGAAGATTGGAATTAAAATTTGAACAAAAGAAATTGCAGATGCAAGTGGACGAAAAGAGATTCCAAATGGAAATGGAAAAACAAAATAGAGAAGTTGAACAAAAAAGATTAGAAAGAGAAGCTGAAGCTGAACAAAAGAGATTAGACAGGGAAGCTGATCAAAAGAGATTAGATAGAGAAGCTGACGATAGAAAAACAAAGATGGAACATGAACATCAGGAAAAACTTTTAGCATTGGAGTTAGAAAAGTTGAAATTGACAAACATGGGTAATGTTAATCAGTCATCTGGTGGTAATGCTAAACCTTTTATTTACAAGATCAAGCTACCAGCATTTAATCCATCCAGTGACGATATAACAGTTTGGCTAGATAGATTTGAACGTTCTTGTCGAAATCATAATGTGGATAGATCACAATATGCTAATCAGTTATCAGAGATACCGAAAGGTGACACTCTGACTAGTTTAAGCTTGGTAGAAGAGGCTGACCAGAATAATTATGATGTTATCAGAGCAGCCTTGTTAAAAAAATATCAATTAACAGAGGAAGGTTACCGTCTTTTGTTTAAGAAAATGGTACCTGAATCAGGGGTAGAATTCTCAGAATTCATTGCAAGGACACTCTTACATTTAATCGTTGGATTGAATTGTCCAAAACAGAAAAGACATATGAAGCTCTTATGGACTTGTTGCTCAGAGACAAGATTATGTCAAGTGTAAATAAACCATTCCTTGAATTCCTACATGAGCGTAAACCCAAGACACTAAAAGAAATGGAAGAATATTGTACCCAATACGTCACTGCACATCCGGACGTAGCTTTTAGCAATGCTAAGGTTAAGGAATGTATGCCAGTTGCTTCAGCAACACCATACAACCCTAATTACTCACACAAATTTCAGGGACCACAAAACAGGTTTGATGAAAAGGGTAACCATAATAATTATCAAAACCAAGGTAACCAATCATTTCAGGGTTCTTCCTGCGAAGAACTGGAGACGAGCCGACAGCTCTCGATTCAGGGGTGGTCACAATTATAGGAATTTCCGCAGAGGAAGTCATTATAGAAACTATCCAAGTTATCCGTCATGGAGACAACGAACGAACAACCGAACGAACGAACGAACTTTATTTTCAAAGGGTTAAGAATTGGGCACGCAGGCCCGTCTGACATTCTGCCCTTCCTCTCTCTCTCATCATATATACTATATCCTTTCATCCTCACATTTACTATAAGCATAATTAAGGCATTTATCATTATAAAAGTAATATTACATTTGCAATAATCATCATGATTAAAGTACGTTTTTAACATTAAAACAGAATAATAATAATAATAATAATGAATGTAAAAATAAAATAAATAAAAATAAAAATAAACATTAATACATAGATAGATAGATAGATAGATAGATAGATAGATAGATAGATAGATAGATAGATAGATAGATAGATAGATAGATAGATAGATAGATAGATAGATAGATAGATAGATAGATAACGAACGAACGAACTTTATTTTCAAAGGGTTGAGAATTGGGCACGTAGGCCCGTCTAACATTCTGCCCTTCTTTTCGCTCACCTTTCATACAGTATCCTTTCAATAGCACATGTATTTTTAGCATTATTTAAGCATACAACATTATCGAGGTAAAATAATAACATACATTTGTAACATGCAGACATAATCAAATTTAAGGGGGGAAAAATTATTAATTAAAATACATTAACAAAAATTAATACCTTAAAATAAAAAAAAATTAAAAAAATAAATAAATAAATAAAAAAAAACAAAAAAACTAACAAACACAATCTAAACCATTCATACGGTAAATAAGACATAATGTGAAACGTAATCAGATAATGGTGGCATATAATAAGAACTCGTGACATTTTGGAAATCTGCTGAATTAGCTGGGACGTCATGTGTTGTCAGCGCATGCGGAAAATGTTCTCACAGGTGAGCAACTTTGAGTCCCAAGCAGATACTGCCACAGGGAGTGAATTGTCGACGCCTCCTCTACACGAGATCCAGTTTTATGACCTATGCTCCTTAGGGAGTTAAAGGGTATTGACTGATAGATGAGAATCGTACATATAGGCCCGTCTTGCATTTTGCCCTTCCTCTTACTCATCTTTATTGCTAGGTATCCAGACATTCTCCAACATACTTAAGGTATTAGTTCAATGGTGATGCAACATTATAAGTAGTATAAAGCATAAACTTACAGTATCTGATTACAATTAAGAAGTAAGGTATATTAAAATGAAAAACTAGATCATCAGACCCTCCATACAGTATATTAGATAATAATAATTCGAAACATAATCCCTTAAGGCGGCATATAATCCGCACTCATAATGTATTTGAACAGTCTACGATTATATGAGTAGGGACTGTGCATGTTTTTCAGGTCACGTGGAAGATTGTTCCAAAGATGAGCAGCTGAGTAAGCCAAGCTCTTCTTGTACAAATCTAGCCTCGGCTTGGGTACCTCTAACTGGTTTAAGATCTGACTACGTTTTTTATTGAATTTTAAAAGTGGCCACAGATCATAAGTATAGAGATACTCATTATAATGAATATGATAATGGTAACCATGAGAACTATGACTCAAACCCAAATAGGGATTACAATAGAGGATACAATAATGATTATAGAGGCAATAATAATCGAGGTAGATCACAATACAAAAAACATAAATCACATTATCAGGCAAACTCTGCACAGCAAGAGTCACATGAAGCCTATAAACAGACTAAAGATAATAATGACGCTAATAATATGGCATGTTCCGCTTTTGATTTTGGGAGAGCATCTCAGTGCCCCCAATGCAAAACATTATTTGAACCAACTACGGTGTCCACTTTAAGTTGTGGCCATCCTCTTCCCGCTCTTCCTGCGTCACTCGCGCATGATGGAAGAGGTTCTCTTTTCTTACACAAAGGTTTAGTAAATAACAATCCAGTCTCAGTTTTTTTTTATTCTGGGTGCACCACAATTGGTGTTAGGCAGTCACTCGTAGATCCTTATCGTGCAACAGGAAAAGTAGTCAAATGTGTAACATTTGGCGGCACCTTAGAGAAATATTTTACTGCTATCATTAGGATTGCTACTCCTTTCTTTACAGGAGATGTACACGCATGTCTTCTGCCGAATCCGATCGCTGGTCTTATCATTGGTCGTATTCACGGAGTCAAAGAATGTACTCCGCAACAAATTTCCGTTTGGGAAAAACAAAATATGCAAACTGCTAATGCTGTAGTCACTAGAGCTCAAGCTCTTAATATGCCTCAAAATTCATCTACTGAAGATAATGAAGTGCATAACCAAGATGATCCCTTGGTAATTTCTCGTGACTCGTTTATAAAACAGCAAGAAGATGATCCGACTCTAAAGAAATTCTTCACTCTTGCAACAAAAGGTGATCCGAATAAAGATACAAATCGTAAATCTTGGATTACAATGAAGAAGGGCGTACTTGTACGTATGGTTCAAGACTCCACTAAGTCAAGTCATTCTCAGATTCTTGTACCCAAGAATTTGAGAGTTAAAATTTTGCAGCACGCTCACGACTCTCAGTGTGCTGGACATATGGGTTTTTACCGTACGAAGTCAAGAATTCTTGCGGCTTTCTTTTGGCCATTAGTAAACAAGGGCATACGGATTTATTGTCGATCTTGTAAAGTATGTCAAGAGGTCAAATCCAAAGTTCCACGCCATGCTGCACCTATTCAGGCTGCAGACATTCCTATTCGGTTGTTTCAGAAAAAGGCAATAGACATTATTGGTCCGTTTAAGATCAAATCTGCCAGAGGACATCAGTTTATCTTAACGTGTGTGGACATGTGCCCACGTTGGCCAGAGGCTATACCTCTGAAGAGCATTTCCACTGCCGATGTTGCAGACGCTCTTTGGCTAATATTTTCTCGTCTGGGATTCCCCGGAGAAGTATTATCTGATCATGGCACCCAACTAATATCGGATACCATGTCTCAAGTGATGTCTACTCTGCAGATAGAGAGATCTTTGAGTAGTATCTATCATCCTATGTCCAATGGGATGGTCGAACGGCTAAATAGAACACTCAAAAACTTACTAGGGAAGATAACTGAGGATCATCCTTAAGATTGGGACAGGGTTTTACCCGCGGCCCTCTTCGCTTACAGAGAGGTCCCCAATGAACATACAGGATTTTCTCTCTTTGAACTTGTCTTTGGCGCGCGACCGCGCGGCCCTATGTGTTTGCTTCATGATCTCATAACCGCTGATAATATTACCGATGACACGAAATCTTCTTACGAATATGTCATCGCGCTGAGACAAAAGATTATCGAAGCATGCAAATTGGCAACTTCTTCTTCTGAATTTGCTAAACAGAAGGCAAGACAATTTGCCAATAAGAAAAGAACCTTACGACAACTTTGTCCTGGTGACAAAGCATTTGTTTTGCTACCTTGTAGGAAAAACAGACTTCTTATTTCTTGGAAAGGTCCGTACGATATAATCTCGAAAATTTCCGATGTTGACTACATTGTCGATATTGATGGAAAGCATAAAACCTTCCACATCAATATGCTTACGGAATTCCATGAACGTCCGGATTATTTACAGTCTATTTGCCAGGCAACGGACGATTCACCAGTCCAACATGGTCATTACTCATCACTGTCCGTAATACAGGATGAGGAAACAAGTTTTTCGTATGTAAATCTTCCTCTTCCGATGATTCCACTTCATTCTAGTTAATCATGGACACATGTTACTGTTTCTTCTGATTTATCTCTAGGAGAACAGCGACAAGTTTCGGTTATGTTACAAACATTTCAGGATGTCCTCACTGACATCCCTGGACAAACTCATGTCATTGAACATGACATTGTTCTAACTGACCATACTCCTATTAGAGTCAGATCTTATCCTATTCCTATACATTTTCAAGCACAGGTTGAGAAGGAGTTGGATGAGATGATAGATTTAAAAATAATTGGACCATCCACTTCTGCATATTCTTTGCCGATGGTTATTGTTCGGAAAAAAGACAATAACATACGTCTTTGCGTTGACTATCGCAAATTGAATCAAGTTACGAAGTTCGATGCTGAACCTATGCCTTTGTTAGAAGAGCTACTTACTAGGCTTTCTAAATCTCATTTTTCACTAAACTTGATTTGTCTAAAGGATATTGGCAAGTTCCTTTATCTGAACGCGCCAAACCTTTTACTGTTTTTTCTACACCTAGAGGCCTTTTTCAATGGAATTTCATGCCTTTCGGCCTTATGAACGCACCAGCTACATTCGTACGCATGATGCGTCGAATCCTATCTTATCGGTCAGATGTCATTGCATACCTAGACGACATCTGTCTTTTCAGCGATACTTGGGAAGATCATTATTCGGGGTTAAATGAATTATTGTCTACTTTACGCGAGCATAACCTGACAGCAAAACCCTCGAAAGCCTGCATTGGTTTTAGCGAAATCTCTTTCCTAGGCCATCGAGTTGGTCATGGTTTCCTAAAAACAGAGGACCATAATATCACTAAGATACTTAACATCTCTATTCCTAAGACTAAAAAGCAAGTGCGAAGTCTCTTAGGTCTTATACAATTTTATGGACGATTCATTCCGAATCTATCCTCCATCATGGCACCTCTTTCTACACTGCCAAAGAAAGGGTCTCCTAATATGGTTCACTGGTCTCAGGAATGCCAATCCTCGCTGGATAAGATCAAAACTATGTTTTCAACACCACCTATTCTAGTGTTACCTACTAAAGATAAGACATTTCTTCTTCGTAGTGACGCTTCATCCACTGGGGTTGAAGCTGCCCTAATGCAAGAGTACTCTGGAACTCTGCATCCTGTAATATATATCTCCAGAAAACTTAATGCTGCAGAAAGGAATTACTCGGTTTTAGACCGTGAACTGTTGGCTATGGTCTGGTCAATTTTCAAACTACAAAGATTCCTTCTAGGCGCACATTTCATAGTAGAAACCGACCAGAAAGCTCTTACTGCTATATAGAGTAAGAATTTGAAGAGCTCGAGGTCTACTCGATATGCAATTGCTCTTCAACCTTTTCACTTCACGGTACGAGCTATCCGAGGTTCGGATAATGTGATGGCTGACATTCTGTCTAGATGCCCACATGATTCCAACTAATACTTCTGTCCTATATTTCCAGATATATTCCAGATCTGTGGTAGGGTGGGCGAAATGATGATGATGACGATGATGTGATATGTTTGATCACTCTCTTTTCACACTCGCACCGACTAGAACAACAATAAAACTCTTGATTCTAGAGGCAGGGGCTGTATTTATTTTTACAACCCATTCAGTGAATCAGCAAACATTAAACAAATAAACTAGCGAACATAACAAAACAAAACACACAGCATGTGCCCGATTGCTAATCTGAAGACGCAAAGAAAGCAACGAATAGTTAAAATCATAGTTAAATAATGATACTCTCACCTGCCAAACAGTCCTTCCACGTGCACTACCTGACACCCTCAACTATCACACACGCACGCACTCATGCGTGTCATCCAATGCGACTAGTAAGGTGTTGTGCATGAGGCTGGCAACCTCACCATGTAACAGATTGCTACCGAAACAACTACTGCAAGGGCACACTCTCAGCTATCACACACACACACACACTCATGCATGTCGTCCAATGAGACTAGTATGGTGTTGTGCATGAGGCTGGCAACCTCACCGTGTAACACAGATTGCTACCGAAACTACTAATGCACGAGCATCTGAATGCTTCATACGGATGAAACCACACTGGTGGCCCCATGCTCCCTCAGGAGCCGAGAAGAGAAATATATATCTTCAAGTGAGCCCACGTGCTCTCACAAACCATTCTTCACATAACCATCACTAAATAATAATAAAATGGACATAAAATAATATTCTTCAACTACATGTACATCAAATACTCTCAGTAATAAGAGTAAACCACCACCTCGAACTGATGCATCTCAATATTCATTACTGCATTCTAAACATGTCGTAAGTGACGACTGGTGCGCCTGGCAACAAGCGTGTCGTATATTACCCCTGATGAGACTGAGAACTCATCACATGAAACACTTCGTTACCGTCACCGAAACAACCCCAGCAATAGCTTCAAAATGCTTATTGTGGGCCTGTAATGGACACCAGCTGCATTGGTGTTTCCATGCTCCGCCGGGAGCAAACAGAGAAACAGCTGTCTCAACGTGCTTACGCACCAAGGAGCGGCTCTAATCTCCCCAGAAATCTAAATGGCTATTCTCACTTCAAAGTAACCCACCAAAGATAAACAGTAGGATATTGATAAGAAGGCTATCGTGAAATACACTTAAATGCTCTTACACAACGAATAAAATAAAATTATTCTCGACTTAAACAAAACTGGAACTAAATACACAACGTGTCACATGGTGTAACATTATAGGTTTACCACGCGGGGCGTGTTATTCAGACTCGCTGGCGTCGCTTTTTATACAGTCCTCGCCACGTGGGTGCCATCTTGCTATTGTTAATCTTATCTAAATTCCAGTGAAATAGCTTCATACTATATCTGCCTTTCTGATGAATGAAATAATCGCTCTTAAACTTTCACATCTATCTATCTATCTATCTATCTATCTATCTATCTATCTATCTATCTATCTATCTATCTATCTATCTATCTATCTATCTATCTATCTATCTATCTATCTATCTATCTATCTATCTATCTATCTATCTATCTATCTATCTATCTATCTATCTATCTATCTATCTATCTATCTATCTATCTATCTATCTATCTATCTATCTATCTATCTATCTATCTATCTATCTATCTATCTATCTCATTAAACATTAAAATAGCCACATCGATATAATTTCAGAATTATAGAAAACTAATTCTAATTTAAATTAACTTACGTGCATGTCTTTGTTGTTCTGCTACCGACACAGGGCTAGCCTAACTTCGTTACCCTCTCGTCCGGACTGAATCTTCAACTAGGCCGGTTTGATGCTCGCTATTTCTTTATAAGCCCAGGTCGAATCACTCAATTTACTGCGCCCAAGGCGTATTGATGTGGCCGCATACATAACATTCGCGATATTTGCTTTAGAAGGGCCGAAAACAGAAATATACACAACTATTTCTAGAGCAAAAACACAATTCTACACCACAACTTAATTTTAAGGCATTATTATGGCCTTTTCATCAATCTTGAAGACTTTTTACATCCCAGCATGCTTCGCGCACATCGAAAATATGGGCGATAAATGTGCCAAAAACAGGAAGGGGGCTGGTGTCTTTTCCGCCCCATCACAGATCCATAACACAGATATATTATAATCATACTTTAGCACATCTGCTCTCACTTTATGTGAACTCATATTAATGTGCTTTGTTATCATCTTCGTCTGTTACCATCTTTAATATAACAGAGGAAGGCTGAGTAGGCAATATAAGGGCCGAAAGTTCACTCGGCCACGATTATTAATATAAATGTATTGTATATTATGAAACTTAATGGTTGTTAAATAGGATTATATTGATTGTATTTTCTCAGCATGTCATTGATGATCTGAGAAGTTACCTTACTGTTATCAAGCATGAAGAGTTGTGAAGTCTATACTTACCGTTGGAACGACAGAAGATGTGTCCTTTTGTCATTGACCTGGATCTTCATGTATCGTCAACGTATTTCATTATGTATTGCATTATAAAATAATTACATGTTTAGTAAATGTAATATTTACTATCACATGTGTACATCCTTTTGAAGCGGTGCTAGGATAATGACACCGCTATTTTGGTAATGATTATTATTACACTTGCATACAAGATATGTATATTATGTTTACATGCTAACGTGACCAGCAATGTGATGTGTAGTTGGTGGCACCTCCCCGATATATGTATATATTTTGAGACAGATTTTCTCTGCTGAGATATATTCTCACCTGTCACTCTATGTGTCGATTTAGCCTCATGTTGGGCAGTTTGTCTATTTATCCGCGCATAATTCGTGCGTTTGAGCCGCTTTTAGCTTGCTCGTGGATTTAAAAAAAAAAAGTTTCATTTTTTTTATCGGGAGGTTGCGGTACGTTGTGGTTGAACGATCTTTTGGTCCATGTCCCATTTATGGAGTGCTCATTTTTCGGTTGTGGTTTGACCGATCTTGGGTCTGTCATGATCATATTGCTCGGGGAATGAAAGTCCTCTACAGTGTTCATCTCAGATGATATTTCCCTTTGTGATTCAAAGCGCCTGGAGGCGAGTGAGTTGTGTATTTATTCCTGAAGAGAAGGTAATTGCTCTACATTGATTATCATTGTCGCTAACTTTCATGATTGACATTTTGTGCCTAGTTGTCAACTTTCCCTGGGCGGGAAAGAGTCTACGTTATGAGAAGTTTTCAACTCACGAATCACCATGTTGTTATGCATCGGGTTGATGCATGTCCTAAAGGCTATCTGCTTGTTGGACTTTGCTGCTCTGGCGGTTCCACGTCAGTTTAGGTTTGATACCGTTGTTATTAAAGGAAATTAGAGGACATTACTTCATACTCCAGAAGTCATGCCTGTCTTGCTTGAGGTCAGAGAAGGAGAAGGGATTTAATCTCCTACATTTATATAGATATCGACTGTTATAGAAAAGGATGATGGTTTCCACATCTGAATACATTTACAGTCGATTATGATGCATTGAAGCCCATGATTTGATTCACGATTATTATGCTGTCTGCTGTCAAATGTTGTGCTGACTATGTCGATATAATGATGACTGTTGTACAGTACCTGTGATGTACCTACATGTTAATGTCTACACATCTTGTCATTGTGGAGTCCCAATAAATGATGGAAACGTCACTAGCAGTTACAACGTTCATTGACTTTCTACGTCGTGAGTTTATGTGACGTCCTGTGTGGACTCTACCTTTACTGCTACCTGTTTGACTTCACATCTACATCATATACACAAACCAGACCAAAGACACCATACTTCTCCGCCTTCATCATCTCTGGTGTCTAGTGGTGATACTCTACAATTCAAGTGCCAGAATTTCTACCTTCTACGTATCTTGGAGAGAAATATTCACCTTCTACAATAACAAAATCCGATTGGCTGGGATAGAATATACTAATATTAGTAATAAAAACGATTTGAAGCCAGTGTTGGACGCCACTCGAAAATAAATTTCAGAAGTAGTGTTAGCATCAGACGCAAGGAATTCTTGAGACATTGCCTTCGCTGTTCTGCACCAGCGGCGATCAGAGTGTGACCATTGATAGCCGGTTAACATACTTATTGTGAAATATTTCATTGATGCGGTAAGATAAACATTTATCTAACCATTATTATTATTGAGATGTATCTGTATTATTGAATTTGTATCTATATTTGATCGGTAGATGCAAACCTAATAAGGCGCCAATCTCAAAACTTTGTGTCCTGCCACAAATGTTTTTAGGAAAGATTATCACCTTGTATTTAAGCCAGACAGGCTTACTAAGACTTTGGATAAAAATAAAAATACATAAAAAGGGGAAATTGATGTATACTATTATGATGGAAGACCAGAAAACCACTGGCCGTCTTAAGCAAGTCACCGTGTTTGCACTCGACTTTATATAATTAACTATAATTTTTCCTATGTCAAGGAAGGTATCAAACGGATGTTTGAAGATTACCTGATGATGAATAGGGCACCCAATCAGATAGGAACGATAGCTATTTATTTATCAACTCCACTGATCTTGAAACTGTTGATAATGTTTAATTGTTTAGAGATGGAGATAGGTGTATGATGTACTGAGAACATCTTCTTCAACAATTAGACTCAGGGACTTGCATAGCTGACCTCATCTGTAGACAATTAATACTTAACTTTTTAACATCTAAACCCACCACAGTGCTTTTTTCAGATTAAACATAACGTCGAAGAGGTCTTTCTTATGCAAGTATATTCTTTAAGAAGTATTTAATTCAGTAAATATTGAACGAATTGCAAATATAATTAAGTTATTGAAGTGCAGACCTGTATTAAATATGTAAAAGTCATTTTAACTCATTCATGCCAGAGTTATTTTGCACGCTGTGCCAGACTTTTTTTGTGGGCAGAATTTTATAGAGTGAAGTGTTCATCTTTCAGTCGAAATTTGTTTGTGAATTTTCCTTTGAACATGTACTTATTATATACCAAACTGTAGGGAAATGGATAGAAAATTCAAATATATAATGTCTGTGGTAGTATTAACACAAGTATGTTCGGTATAATTTAATCATTTTGCATGTAAAATTGAAAAACGCTAAAAAGTTGACTGTAGAATACGAACTTACCAAAGATAAATTACTGTCGTAGACAATAAAACTTTCTTTTTAGTCTTCAAACGTCAAGTTAATCCATATACAAAGTAAAAAAAAACATGCTTATGGCCAAAATTAGTACATTTAGTGTTATTCGCACCAGTTTTTCCGTGGTTCTTTGTAAGAAAAAAAATAAATTATGCAATCGTGCATTACGTAATTTTCAAACAAATAAATNAAGAATAACGTCATATAAAAATACTTTTTTTACTCTTGTTTAATGTTTTAATAGTATCCCTAGCTTCATCTTCTACCAAGAACTAGTGATTAGATGTTACGGTAGGTCTAGTTTTGTTGCTTTTTGATCGGCCAGAATATGACTACGCCCACTCATCAACTAAATCTAGTGTGTCTAGCTTTTCTGCATATATTCCGTATTTTGACAACAAACTGTGACTACCAAACAATCATCATCAATGTCACCAATGTTTCAAAGTAGTTTGACACAATTATTTGCTTAGGAGACTTAGATAATGTAAATATAAAGCGTGACATATTTCTCTAGCAAAAACAACGAAAAACGTAAACACGCGAATCTTCAAAAAAATTGTGATAATAACATCAAAACACGCACATGTGCTGATTAACTAAAGTCAAATTAGTTGTTTAAATAGTAGCGGAAGTCATTCTACGAGTTTTAATATATGAACTGCATTAAGCGGACGATTTTTAGGTTTTATTCGTGATAAACTAAAAACCACGCTCTGAGCGTTGCTCTGGCACGGCGTGTTGAATTTTGCAACGCTCAGAGCGTTGGTCTGGAGTCAAAGAGTTAAGCAGTAGCGCGGTTGCGCAGTGGTTAGTGCACTGACTTCCTTGCTCTATGCTATATGGTTCGATCCCTAGTTGAGGTGGGATCTTTTAGAATGCAAACGGCTACGGGGTCGACCAAGCCTCATGAACTGGGTACCAGAACAACTTCCGGGAAGGTTAAGGTGGCCGGCGTGATGTTGACCACATCACCACTTGTGTGCCGATGGTCAAGACAATGTGAGCCTAACACGATAATCCCAATATGCCTCACTGAATCCTTTTTACCTATCTTACTCTTAAGCAGCGCTTGTGTCAAGAGTATGTGTCCTAGAAGATTCTAGATATGTTTGTTGAAAAACGACGAGGCGAGCTTGGTAGTTTGTGTGACAAGTTTCATGAAGTTTTCATCAGTTGTTTAGAAGACTTAGATCTATCGATGAGACCACTAGAAGATTTTAAATGTTTTCATAGATGATCGTACACGGAGTACCAAAATGAATGTGAAGATGTGCGAGCTTCTGGGCAATATTAAATTGATAAAGATGTTGCATTTGACGATTCAAATGCTTTTAAGTACTTCACAAGCTGACAATATTTTTTTTTAAAAACCAATAATTAAGGTTCATGCAGTTGTTGGCACATGAGAAGAGAAACGAACCTAGTGTTTAAAGAATCAGAAAGTGATCTTTTCGAATGAACTGACAGTATTTGTTTGCACTGGTTGGTCACAAAGCAAACGTGGACAAGGTTTTTCATTGAAGGAATGTCACTGGACAAAAAGACATTATCACGTTCAATTTATATTCCATTAACTGAAATGTCGTTTTGCAATGTAATTTCAAAGATATGTCGTTCGGTAAATTTCATGATTTACACAAAAATATTGATGAATTGTTAAAGAAGATAATGTCCGCAATAAAAAACATAAATACATATACAAATAAAAATAATAATAATTTTATCAATACTGATTAATATGTGGGAAGTTAGTTTTTGATGTTAAAATGATTTTAAAACATTCAGTTTAACGGACATGTCCCCGTTTTGAGAGTCAAATTGATGATTTATTTACAATGTCTCTTCTTATATTCTGTCAAGTGGTTTGCTGAAAACTTCCAGAGATGTTAATTCTTGATTGATTTCTTTTCGGTATTCCCAGATAGAAGACTATCAAAACCCCAACAGCCCAGGGTAACTGTCATAGAAGATAGCAATGGGGCTCTGCTCAATGAAAAAACAGCTGTAATGAGAAGGTGGACAGAATATTGTAAAGAATTATATAACTGTAAACTTGACACTGACTTAGGCATATTAAACAACATTAAGTGCGAAAACAGAGAACTCGGAAATGCAGCAATACTACGGGAAGAAGTGGAAGAGGCTATATGTTCGATGAAAGGAGGGAAGTCACCGGGTGTGGATAATATACCAGCAGAGCTCTTGAAATATGGAGGACCAGATATAGTAAAAATCATGACAACAATTTGCCAGAAGATATGGAGTACAAAAAAATGGCCAAAAGAATGGACGCAGTCATTAGTAATACCGCTTCCAAAGAAAGGAAATCTAAAAATGTGCAAGAACTACAGAACCATTAGCCTTATTAGTCATCCAAGTAAGGTGATGTTAAGGATACTTTTGAACAGAATAAAACAGAAATCAGAAGAAATCTTGTCAGAGGAACAGGCTGGCTTTAGACCAAAAAGAAGTACCTCAGAACAAATCTTCAATATTAGATTACTGATCGAAAACATCTCCAGCATCAACATGATTTATACCATAACTTCATCGATTTCACAAAAGCCTTCGATCGAGTCTGGCATGAAGGTTTATGGCAAATAATGAGAAAATTCAATTTTGATACCAACATCATAGATATCATTGAAGCACTATACAAGGACGCAAGCAGTGCTGTTTTTGCAAGCAATGACATTGGAGAATTTTTCAAAACAACTGTAGGAGTTCGCCAGGGATGTATCCTGTCACCAGTGCTCTTTAACATTTATCTAGAACATATTATGCAGGAGGCTCTCTACGATTATAAATCAACCATATCGATTGGAGGCCGACCTCTGTGTAATCTACGTTTTGCTGATGATATTGATCTGATAGCTGGAACAGAATCAGAACTTCAAGACCTTACCTCTAGACTGGAGAAAGTAACAAGAACATATGGGATGGAAATTAATATAGAAAAAAGCAAGATATTGGTGAATAGCCATAAGAAACATGTTCCGACCAACATTACGTTAAATGGGCAAACGTTAGAAGAAGTTAACACCTTTAAATATCTCGGGTCCACTATATGTAGTGATGGAAGATCAAATAAAGAAATCAAGACAAGACTTGAGATGGCCTCAGCTGCCATGACAAGGTTGAATGTGATCTGGAAAAGTAACATCAGTTTTCCTGTGAAGATCAAATTATACAAATCACTTGTATTATCTATTCTCTTGTATGGGTGTGAGGGCTGGACACTCACTGCAGATACGGAGCGAAGGATTCAGGCTTTCGAGCATAAATGTTACAGAAGAATTTTGCGCATTTGCTATAAAGAGCACAAAACAAATGTCTATGTTAGAGAGAAGATAAACACCTATGCAGGCCATCAAGAACCACTTTTGTCAATAGTGAAACGTCGAAAGCTTGCCTGGTTTTGGGCATGTAACTCGTCATGACTCCCTTTCGAAAACGATCCTCCAGGGAACAGTCGAAGGTAAACGGAGAAGAGGAAGGCAAAGAAAATCCTGGGCTGATAACATCAAAGAATGGGCAGGACACAGTTTCTCCACACTTGTACGCATTGCTGAGAATAGAGAGCAGTGGAGGACCCTGTCTGCTGATGCTTCCACCATGGCACCCCTACGACCCATGACGGGTTATGGGTTGAGATGAGATGATGAGATTCCTGTTTGACTCACTCAGGTTATACTCACTCACACTTATTGTCACGTACCACAACAGTAATGTATTGAATAACAACCGGTATTTCAAATGAATAATTTATTAGACATCGGAAGGATGTAACGCAAATTAATTTCAGCATTAATATACAAAATCATCAATATCGTTGCTTTATATCTTTTGCTTCATTTTTTCAGCTTATTCCTTATCTTAGACATAGGAGTTAGGTTACGCATCTACAGTTTGTGCTAAATCAACCAATACATTAGTTCCTACAACTTGTGCGCAAAGCATATGAAGCTTCATAAAATCGAGTCTCTACAAACCTGCAATCCGTTTGGATTGTGAAACCATAAAATATTATGGTAGCGAACTCGCCTAAATGTTTGTTCTTGCCTTGATATCTTCAAGCTGTCAGTTTTACTTAAAGGTTCGGATAGTCTGTCAACAGCTACAGGAGACTCACGAACTAATAAGACTGACTGTAAATGACCAACTCTGTAAGGCCAACTGTGTAAGACTAACTGTCTCCTTAAGGCAACACTTTCATATATACTCTCAAAGTGGTGCGGTGTTTGCTTGTCTATTCATTGGTTAATGTTTTATCCGTTAAGTTATTCTATTCGTTACAACTGTGTGACGTCAATGCGTTGTCCTAGTGATATCGTAGAATTTACATAAGCTCATGCAAATGAGGTAATGTAGTCCTCTAGTAGCGTTGCTGTCATCGTTGCTAGGCAACTCCAGCCAAATCGTATAGCTAAGGGAACGCAGTTAAGAAAATATTTTCTGCTTCGATTTCTATTCTGAGATATAAGCAATAAATTAGAATAGGATTTGTTATGCTAACGTGAGTTACCAGCGTTAGCGTAGGCCATCCGATCACAGACATTTCATTTCAATCTTTCTTTCTAATCTTGATAAAACTAGAACTATGCCTTGACATTTCAATCAAGCATTAATAGATTGAGAATAAAAAGGCATCTTTTTTCTTTTAGTTTTTGCCTAGCATTGCTCTCTATTTTCCACCCAAAGTCAGAAAAAGTGCTCTTTTGTGGAAAAACTAAATGGCCACCATAGTTTAATGATATAAGTCAGTTGCAAAGCAACAACACATTCTAGTGTAGTGTATAACTAGCACAAGTCAACATGGTGGTGAGACATGGACAACCTATGCTAAGCAAGAAAGAAGGCTCAATACCTTCCACCTTGATATTTTATGGAATGACGAAGTGACACATGTCGAGATGCTGTCACGCGATTACAAAGAATGTATACACTGCTTAAACAGCATTAACTGCACTGGATTGGCTATGTACGCCGCATGGAAGAAGGTGGTATTCCCAAAGATATTTTCTACGGGAAACTGGCAGATGGCAAAATAACAACCGGCGACAGCAGCTGAGGTTCAAAGATATTTGCAGAAGTTTGAAGGCACTGGATATAAATCCCAGAACCTGGGAGGATGAAGTAGTCAATCGCTTCAGATAGCGATGTTTCCTATGGTAGCACCTCAGATTTGGCGAAAAGAAGCTCTGACAACAAGCAAAAGAGAAACGAACACGTCAAAAAAAAAAACATCAGGACAAAAATGTAGCTGAGGGTTATCACCTCAGTGGCGCATTTTCAATGCAGTTATGACTGAAGAACGCTACATTAGCTAACTCTAGTAAAAGTATAATCCACACAAGAAGAAAAGCAGACAGTCTCTCCTGAGAGCAAAATATTTACAAAAAACTTCATGAAGTTATATGAAATGATCATGGGATCAATTTGACTAACAGACAACAAGGAAATTCATTTGTAACATGATACCTTGTTAAACCTGCTGACACTTTCTGTGATTAACCAATGCTGCTCCTATTTCTCTCTAATTGTTTTGGGTATTTGTTATTTATAGTGAAACAGAGCTTCACCGACGTCAAAGTTTACAAATCCTTTCACCAGCCCAGTGGCGTAACTAGGGTGATGCTTGCGAGGCACGTGCTTGGGTGCCACATTTGATATTATGGTTTAAATAAATTTTATAAAACTCCACTTCTTATTTACGACCATTCAAATTATCCAACTTCACATTTATGTGAAGTTGTGAGTGATTTAGATCCACTTTTGTCAGTTGTGAAACGTCGAAAGCTGGCCCGGTTTGGGCATGTAACTCGTCATGACTCCCTTTCGAAAACGATCCAGGAAACAGTCGAAGGTAAACAGAGAAGAGGAGGCAAAAAAAATCCTAGGCTGATAACATCAAAGAATGGGCAGGGCACGGTTTTTCCACACTAGTACGCATTGTTGAGGATAGAGAGCAGTGGAGGACCTTGTCTGCTGATGCTTCCACCATGGCACCCCTACGACCCATGACGGGTTACGAGTTGAGATGAGATGATGAGTGATTGTAGGAAAGAGTCAGATGATGGTGTGATGTAGAGAAGAGGAACAGCACCAGTTGAAAGTTGGTTTGGATAGAGAGGTTGGAGAAAGTGTGTAGTTGCTTGTACGTAATGTTGCTTGTGTCAGAAAAAGGAGGAATAAAGCAGAAGATAATGAAACTTTGAACAGTGAAGAGCAGTAAAAAATACAGCACAGACAATACCAGATGAGATTCAATATCATGTAGCAGACTTATTGGATTTTGTTACAACATCAAAGATAGCCATTTTATCCGATGTACAGGAACAGAAATGATCAAATTGGATTCGATGTATTTTCCAAATATTGAAGGGTCTTTTATTCCGACACAAAATCAAGCAATCAATAAAAGATGGTTTAAAAGAAGGTTGTGAGATGAATATGAAGAAGAGGTAAATAGCTCCTAGTTTGTTTATTCTTCAGAAATAAAGGCAGCCTTTTGCTTTTGTTGTTAGCTATTCGACTATCAGTATTCGTTAGGGCTAAAAATCCGTTCAGTTACTGGAACCATCACAAAAGGTTTAGCGCCCATGAAAGTGCGAAAAAATCATCGGAACTGTTTTATCCAAATGGAAGAAATGAAAAACAAAATCTTTTAGAGCAACAGATGAATCATTGGCGTAGAGCTGCAAGCTCAAATTGCAACAGAAAAAAAAACATAATTATGAGATGCTCTCCACAGAATTCTCAATTGCATCAATTTAAAGCAACTCAGAATCGTGCATTGCTTGGCCTCAAATAAGCCCGTAGACAAGAAGAACAAAAGCAATTAAAAATGTTCTTATGGTACCAATGTCGTTGGATAGCTGTGAATCTGCCATGAAAGAACATCATAGTAATATACAAAAGTTACCCGGAACAACATCATATTTATCTCCTTTAATGCGCAGTGAATGTATTCAGCTGATGACTTCTGCTGTTCGCCATAATTGTTACAGAGCATCCATGAGGCCACACATTTTTACCTCATGTTTGATTCTCCTCCAGATCAGTCATATAGATAGCGAATGGGACAAACAGTTCGTTATGAGGATATTAATTTTCAGACGAAAACAATCCATGTAAAAGAATCTTTCCTTGGGTTTATCCAATTAAGATATGTTTAGAGTGTTGCGGGGGTGAGTTTAAAAAAGTTAAAATGCCTTTAAATAACTGTCAGTCTCAGTGCTATACCAAGGCTACAGTTATGGCCGGTTCTGAAAGTGGTGTTGAACAGTGAATTATTGAAAACGTAGCAAAGCTGTTTTTGAGAACTGTAATAAACATTCTCTCCATCAGGCTGGAGTGCGGGCTACCCATGATGCACTGTGGGTTGCCTTGTTCGTGGTTTGACTGAGTCACGTTATTTATCCTTTTAACGTTCTACTTTCCAATGGCAAAAGATGAATGATGTTATATAAAAAATTGTCAAATCTGAGTCTGAAACAGAGGCTGTGAAACCAGTTCGAGATTACTTTGATAATTAAAGCTGGTCTCAAAACATGACTGATCTGATAATTAAAATTAGGCTGCAGGTACAGGACGGGATGCACAGCAGGTGCTGAATTAAATTTTCGCTTTTAATTGTTTGGCTTTACATGAAATTGGAAACAAAACTTTTGTTCAGATTGATCGTGTTCAAAAACACGACGACGATCATACCATGAACGTTCATAGTGCTGTTTATAATTTATAAGCCCTTCAAAATTATTTTATAGCAATCGAACAGTACTGACTAGTGAATCACACATAAAAAATGCTAAAGCTGTATGATGAGTGGGATTTACAAGTAAAAAGACGACCCAGAAAGAAGAAACAAAAATGTTTAGTGAATAATCGATGGATGATGTGCTCGCTGCAAAAGACGAAATTATGAGAATAATGAAAGTAACTACTTCAGATGGGACTCTGATACCTATATAAGAACAGCTATGCTATGGTCCCCAGAAGGAAAGCGAAAGAGAGGCCCGCCAAAAAACAACCTGGCGAGAACTGTGGAAGCCGAGATGCAAAGAAGGAACAAGAGTTGGGGCACTGTACGAAAGATGGCCGCCGACCGAACTCAGTGGAATCAATTTGTTGCTGTCTTACAAGACGCCACGAGGCGTGATGGCCACTGACTGCTTTGAATGTTGGCGGCTATAAATGAAAGAAGAAGAAGAAGAAATAAACTATTGATAATCACCATAATTAAATGAAAGAAAGATTTGTCTATCTCAGTAGCTTGGATTCAATATTTGGATTTATTTTAGTATTGTTAAAGAATTATTGATTGACTCAAATGAAATCAACAGCAATTATGACCTAACTATCTTGAAGCAAAGATGTCTCACCATGGCGAGTCAGCACTGATGTTGACGGCTCTCAGTTTTATAAAGAAATCCTGGTTGATAAGATGCTCCTGAATAGCTGAGTAACTGTACATATTTCAGACCCTGAGGAAGTCCACTAGTTCATTGCTCAGTATAGAGATGAAAATTTTTTTTTTTTCAAACTTAAAAGTTGCTGCTCATAAAATGATCACTATTGCATTTTCAATTTCCATTTGTGAGCGATCTTTCAGAAAGTATAATTGATCGTATCATATCTGAGAATTTGAGTGGGGCAGGGGAGACTTTCTCCTTAAACTTGATCAGCATTAAACGTGAAAAAAACTGCAATAACACATTTTGATCGCGCTGTTGATCAGCTTGAATCAGCGTAAGTTACAAAATCCAATTTTAGTGTGGGTTTTCTAATCGTTTTTTAAATATGTAGTAAAATAAACAGTCAAGTATTTTGTCGTTTTCAGAATGTTCTTTAAATACCAGGGACAAATGTTTATATACTCACTAGTAGTATTTGCCATTTCTAAAATAAAATAGCATTGCCTAAGTGAGAAACACGTACGTGGTGTATTAGATACATTATAAATTTAATGTTTTACAATACAAGTGTAGTTTGTTTAGATTATGTTATAATCGTTATTTGAAAGAGTAACTAGTTTAAGTACAAATATAAGAATTTAGGCAGAAGTTTAAAGAACAATTTTTAAGGGCGCCATTCTTTCTATTTACCATGGGTGCCATCAACCCTAGTTACGCCACTGCACCAACCTACAACGCTTATCCACGCCCCTAGCTGTCGACCGTAAAAATTCATTACGTAAAATAAAGCTAGCTGTAGGTGTAGCAATATATGGGATCAAATGTTTCTGAACTCGATATTTAAAATCCTCAGCTACCATTAACATCCTCAGCTGTCATTAACATCGTCATCTGTCATCTCCACATCGAGGGTCGGTTGCAATTGATCTCCAACCTCGTCTGTTTCTTGTCTTGATTATGTACTTGGATAGACTTTCATGTCCACCACTTGATATTATCTTCTCATAGACGATGACTTCAAAGTATGGAAGAAAATGACCAAAAAGTATTCAGTGGGGTACTGGAAGATAGGACAGGACGTATTTCAGAGCTGACATTTGCCGAAGAGTTATCATGAAAGCTAAATCAGACTCACATCTTCAATCCAACCTGCAAGTCTGGAAAGAAGAGAGGGATATTTAACAGCAGCTCAAAAGAATGGTGATGTGAAGAATAAGAAAGGCATCAGATTATACTGGGAGAACAGATCATGGAGCGGACCAACCACTTTAAATACCATAGACCGGAAGGTAGGCATCACAGAATAGTTGGCTACCCGAATAGCAGCATCTGAGAGACACGTTCAGGCCATAAATCGAGGAAGGGAAACTCGAGGCCTGTAAACAGTAAATAAATATTGGACAAACATAAAGGTATGTTCTTAGGCACTCGTAAGTCCTTATATGTTATAAATGTTTATACAATACCAAAAACCTACCCTCTGGTCTATACTTACTGTTCTTAAGTCTACTATCATTTACTAGACACAGTATTAAGGTCTTTGTCTTGTGTGGACTGACTGTTGCGCACATATTCTTTTGTGTAGCGCACATATTACTGTTGGTACGCATACAAATGTAAAACGTAATTGTTTGTCTGACAATGTATATATTTATTATAATATTTATTTTGTGTATCGAAATATTTTCCTGGTCAAAGCGATATCACCCATGTTGAACTTATACTTTTATTATATGGGTTATCTTTCCTGAATATCGACCTCAGCGTAGGAATCTAGGTTTACAGCGATCTATTCTTTGTTTGGTTAGAAATAGATTGTTCTTGCTTCAGAATATCTATGACCCGAATCTATGTGTATTTCTTGTCTATGTAGGACGAGTCTGTCTTATATCTTAATATCTTTGTATGTCTAAGTCGAACTATATCTTCGGTGTCGAACTCGGGGTTAAAGGTTGTTCGGCGGATGTGTCGCTAAGTGGAGGTGAGAAGGTTCCGCCCTGATGGGTGCTGAGTTGTTGTAGAGGCCTGTCGCCGAAAAGTGATCTCTATATTAATGGGGAAAGAGGTAGTCTCTTTAGACATATCATGTATTATTCACCCCAGTGTTTATTCTTACTGCCAAGGAATGGCAGAATCATATTCTAGTGTATTTCTGATACCAAGGTAAAGACGAATTTCTTATGAACTTTTCCTGAGGCATTGTATTCGATGGGCAGTCGTACGGTTGTACGTTTAGATGAATATTAACCAGATGAAGATGACATTCATACCTAGCAGCACCATATTATGTGATGAATTCAATAGTATTAATGGTAGAATCTACAAAGCAATGAGGACATTTAATGAATGATCAGCTTTGATTGCGCTTCATAGTTTGTATCCTGGGTGAGTGACAACTCACTGGGAGGAGAAGCCATTTTGAATTATATATTTTTCAATCATCGAGGAGAGAACAGGGATGCCCCCTTACTATCACCTGATGAGTCCATAGATCACTGCTACAGAAGAGAACCCACTACTAGTGGTTCAATATTGTTATCAAAAAAATATGTGCTGAACCTTAGCTAAAGGAATCTTCGCTAGACGAGGTTAGGTCTAGGGACCATCTTGAACCTTGTTTATGAACTGACGTGCTCTGTCAGTGAAGTCAGACGATATATATATTGGAAGTACTGAGTGCTTGTCTACTGACATTCCATTGGTACTGTTATGCAACATGAATGCTCATGTGATAGTGCATTTCATTGATCAACATTATTATGATTTATGCAAACCTGTCTGTTTGTCTCTGTACCCGTGCTGTCAAGTGTGATCGTTCCAATTAAACTGTATGAAACGTATACAGTAGTTGGCGTAAATGACTTCCAGCCATAAGTGAGTGAGATTGGTCTATTTGTCAACTCTAACGAACGTTTGCCATCATTCGCATGTACTGTATCCTCACTCCATGTCTACACACCACTGCATAGGTAGAGTTGACCTTTTGTTTGTCTTCATTTTGACAACACCCATCAACACCCTTCGAACACGATTGCAACCATGCAAGCAACACTGACCTATACTGTATAATAGGGGAACAACAGAAGTGATTGCGTCATTAATAGGCTGGGCTGCCCATTGTAAACTTCTGGTGTTGTGTCTTGCGGTTCGCTTTAATGACCAGTCATCGAAGCATCATTTTTGTTGTGCCTAGTTGGCCGGGAGGATAGTGCGATTCGCTTGCATAGTTAGGCGGGGTTGTCGCACGGAATGTCCGGAGTTCGAGTGCTGTGTAAGCCACTCACGGCTGTTGTTTTTCTATTGTCTAGTGTTCTACTTCTTTATTTCTTACGAGTGCTGAAAACTTACCTTTATGTTTGTCTAATATTTATTTACCATAAATCGAGGATTCCTCAACAAAAGAGAGATTGGCAAGAGGACGATTGTGGCAGTGATTTCGAGGGAGAGAGCGTCGCGTGGCTTATAGAATGAAAGAAAGAATAAAAAATGGTACCTAAATGAAAATCTACGAGTTCAAAGAAACTGCCTCTCTGTCGTAGATTTTTGATAGGGGAATTAAGACTTGGTTTGGTCCCTTCTGAATAGATTAGAGCCAGTGATAGCAACAGTGAGAGATAATAATAGAAATAGATTTCCACGAGTGAGATGGAGAAATTAATAGAGTCGGTTCCTGAAATCGAGAATTTTCTCTCTCTTTCAGCCTATCTTCTACAACAGATCTAGAGGAGTCAGACAGTCTAAAAAACTATATATATTGGATTCAGCAACATGGGAGGATGAAGCTGCCGATCGCACTAAGTGGCGATGCTATTTATGGCGCCACCTCAGATTGGGCGAAGAGAGGCTCAGACAACAAGAAGAGGAGGGGAGAAAACTTCCGAAAGGAGCACCAGGAAAATAAGCAGCTGAGGGCTGTCACCTCAGGGGCGCATTCCCATAGTCAGTTATGACTAAAGTGGCTAATATATATATATATATATATATATATATATATATATATATATATATATATATATATATATATATATATATATATATATATATATATATATATATCTCGACTCACATACACACACACACATAAGTTAGACGCACAGACGTGGAAAAACTATAACAATGAAATATAGATATTTTGGAACGAGCTGACCGACACGCTTGAATAAAGTTTATGTTAATTTATTAACATAGGGAAAATGTTACCACAACACATAAATGTTAATATCAAGCATAGAAAATACATATAAAGTAATGAATTACTACAAGTATACTAGACCCATAGATATAATCTTTTCCCTCGATGTTTAGCCCACGATCTTGTTAGAAGAAAAGTGATAGCCCCAAAGAGTCACGGATATATACACTATAGTCTCAGATTTCCCTCTAAAGTTGAGAACAGAATGTATACCCTAATCTATCCTAAGAGAGAAAAACCCGCATTTAGCAACAATTTGCAGAAATGAAGTTACAAAAAAATGTGGGTGCATGAATCATATTTATAAAAGAATCACTCAGTCTGCTTTCACTCTGTTCTTTCAGCAGGGGCCCCTGTCTCACGTTTTTACCTAAAATCTTGCTGGCGTTCGCCGTCTGGCGCAATTTAGTACACACACACCGTTTAATCTGTCTGTCTTTTTGATGAAGCGCATCCCAGCTCTGCAGATTTTGGTTTCATCCAATGGGTCCGGGGATCGTCCTCTTCATGCGATAGTTTTCTTTTCAGATTTAAGTTAGTGTCAATTTAATCAGTTCAGGAAAGAATTAGGTTTAAGCGGGCACACAGTGTCAGAATCATGAGGTTTCCCTTATTTAGGAAGATGATCGGTTGGTAAATTATCTCAATAGATAATTATTGCTCACACCACAATTAGTCAAAATGTCGGAATGTTAATGGTTTTTGTAATTTTTCTCGCCACAAGCTGCATGTACATGAGAGTTTGTGAAGAAATATAATCTGGCTCAATAGGGACAGGATAGGCATTTAGTCTTTAAAACCGTTAGTGATATTTGTACTCTGTCTATTTCTGGAGGCACACACACTGCCAGACAGGTGTTAACTTGTAAACCCACGTGGTTAAAGATAAAATTGTTTCTTCTCTCAGTTGTACTAAAACCGCTGGTAAAAGTTGGGCTGACCCAAAACTGTGTAAGGAAGAGAAAAGTACAAAATACTTAACCATAATATTTGCTTCGATTTTAACTTACATTATAACTGCAAGCGTTGAGCTTGTCTTAACGTTAAAACTCCCGTGAAATAATTATGATCGTTTAAAAAAAATCAATCATCATGAGTTAGAAATACCTACGTATTCCGTCAATATTCAGTGATGACTCAGTGCAGTTATAAGTTAGTTACAAAATACTCGGACTGGTTACTAGCAATTTAATTAAATTTTATTTACAGCTGCATGAGTTTAAGCTAGAAATAATAATTTATTCTGCTTTCCACTGTAACACGTCAACTAGAGAATATTACAGACTTATAATTTAATCCCTCTGCACAGAAATCTAACTTATGAAAATAAAATAGGCGATTTACCACTTAAATCACTCACAAAATACTAGATATTTAATATTACCTCCAAACAGAACTACGGCAATCACCACGAAACTAGAATTTATTCACTAGATAGGTGATAATATTCGTGTTTGAGATAGATAAAGTGAGTGTGATTGTGTGCTGGCAAAGTCGTTCACACAACCGGTGGGCACACGGGAGTCATCGAGTATGGAACGACTGATGATATTTACTAATAGTTTATTAGCTTAAGTCACAGCACATCATCACGAAGACATAGACGAACACAGTTACATCGTATCATAAATCTCTACACTACAATTAATACATAATATGGCCTGTCCACATCCTGGCCTTATAATAGCTTCCTCACAGCTTTATAAATCTCCACACTACTCAACAAAGCCTGCTCACACGGCAGCTATAATAATCTTCATAAGGCCTAAACAATACTCCATTACACAATAAAACCTGCTTACACGGCAGCTATAATAATCTTTATAAGGCCTAAACAGTACTCCAGAACACAATAAAGCCTGCTCACACGGCAGCTATAATAATCTTCATATGGCCTAAACAGTACTCCATTACACAATAAAGCCTGCATCACACGGCAGCTATAATAATCTTCATATGGCCTAAACAGTACTCCATTACTCAATACAGCCTGCTCACACGGCAGCTATAATAATCTTCATATGGCCTAAACAGTACTCCATTACACAATAAAGCCTGCATCACACGGCAGCTATAATAATCTTCATATGGCCTAAACAGTACTCCATTACTCAATAAAGCCTGCTCACACGGCAGCTATAATAATCTTCAAATGGCCTAAACAGTACTCCATTACACAATAAAGCCTGCATCACACGGCAGCTATAATAATCTTCATATGGCCTAAACAGTACTCTTACTTACTTAGTCGTTCCCCTTCTACCGTGAGGTGTAGAGGTTTGGAAGAGAGAGCGCCAGACCATTCTATCAGCTGTCTTCTTCCTGGCCTGGTTCCATTCTAGTCCTCGGTCCTTCAAAGATTTTCTAATGTTGTCCTCCCAGCGGACTCTGGGTCGTCCTGGAGGTCTGGATCCCTGGCTCTTTGTTTCCCTTGCTTGTCGTGAAAGCCGATCTTCTCCCATTCTGCAGACATGGCCAAACCATCTTAGTTGGGACTGTTCTATTTGGGTCTGCAGCGGATGGGATTTTAGGCCTTGACGGATCGTCTGGTTGCGGACCATGTCTCTTCTTGTTACTTCAACCACTTTCCTCAGATACCTCATTTCTGAGGTTTGGATCTGGCTTTTGTGGGTTGTAGTCATTGCCCACGACTCGCATCCATATGTCAAGACTGGGACATAGGTGGAGCGGTATACAGCCATCTTCGTTTTCTTACCAACCTCTTTCTTGCTGAGGAATCCACGATTTTATGGCCTGAAAAAGTCTCCCAGCCGCTGCTTTTCGAGTGGCCAACTCTTCTTTGATGCCTCCCTTTCGGTCTATAATAGCTCCGAGATATTTAAAGTGGTCGACCTGCTCCAGGACCTGTTCTCCCAACTTAATCTGATGTTTTCTTTCTTCTCGTGATATCACCATGGATTTTGTTTTAGAGCTGCTTATGACCATCCCTCTCTTCTCCAGCTCTTCCTTCCAGACTTGCAGGTTGGATTGGAGATGTGCCTCTGATTTAGCAATCAGGGCAACATCATCAGCAAATGCCAGCTCTGAAATATAGACCTGTCTCATCTTCCAGTACCCCACTGAATACTTTCTTGTTCTCTCCTTACATGCCTTGATGACATCGTCCATAAGGAGTATGAAGAGGTAAGGTGATAGGATATCACCTTGTCTTACACCAGTGTTGGTCCTGAACTCTTCTGACTTATGGTTTGCTGTCCTCACATAATTTCTGCAAGACTTGTAGAAGCTCTGTATAGCATGAATCAGAGGTGCTGGAATATTCTTCCTTGCCAAACAGTCCCAAAGTTTGCTCCAGGGGACCCTGTCAAACGCCTTTTCCAGATCTATGAAACAAAGATGGATCTCACTCTTATACTCAAGGGCCTTTTCACTCAGCTGTCTGAGTGTGAAGATTAGGTCTTGAGTACTTCGGTTTGCTCGGAATCCGCACTGGACCTCATCCAATTGTGGCTCAGCTAGGCGTCGGAGTCTCTGCTCTAGGATTCTAGAGTAGATTTTACCGGGGACACTGAGAAGGGATATGCCTCTATGGTTTCCACATTGTCGATTGTCACCCTTTTTGAAAATTGGTGTTATGATGGCAATCTCCCAATCCTTTGGTATGGTCTTGTTGCACCATGCTGCCTGTAGGACCCTTAAGAGTAATAGGTCGCCTGATGCTCCCATGTACTTAACCATTTCTGGTGTTATACCATCATGCCCTGCTGCTTTGCCCATCTTGATTTTCTCTAGTGCTGCCCTCAGTTCTTCCATCTTTATGTCATCTTCACCACCATTGGTTTCCTCTTCTGTGTCAGTGGTTATCATTTCTGATGCTTCATCATGCTCACCATCCAGGAGTTCTGAGAAATATTCTTTCCATCTTTCCATTACTTCCTTCGGGGCAGTAAGCAATTTGCCTTGCTTGTCCTTTATAAATTTGAGAGGGCATTGTTTTTCTTTCCTCATGTTCTTTAGGGTCTTATAGAACAATTTCTGGTTTTCTTGTGCATCTTGTTCTAGCTTTTCTCCAAATTCTTCCCAGGACTTCTGTTTTGCTGCTAGCACTTTGTTCTTTGCTTCTGTTCTGAGTGTCACATATTCTCTATATTTTTCCATTTGTCCTGTTGTGTTTTTAGCTCCTAAGTATTGTTTCCATGCCATTTTCTTCTCTCTTATTTTCTCTTTGACTTTTTCTGTCCACCAAGGTGTCCTCTTTCTCTGGTTCCCAAGTCGGACTTCACCGCATGCTTCTGCAGCAGCTGTCTTTATGATATCCTTGAATTTATTCCAGAGGGTTTCCAAGTCATCAGGTCGTTCTTCTGTGTTGCTCACTGCTGTAGCAATAAGCCCCTGATATCTGGTCTTAATTTCTGGCTCTCTCAGCTTGTAGGTCCTAATGCTCATTTCTCCTGCTCGTTTACTTGGTTTCTTGCGTGATGTTGGGCAGTTCCTAGGCTGAGCAGCTCTTTCAGTTGTTCGTTTGATTGTTAGCAGGTAGTGATCACTTCCAATCTCTGGCCCCCTCCAGACTCTTGCATCTCGGACATATCTGAATGAGCTTCTCCGAACAATGGCATAGTCGATCACTGACTTCTCATTCTTGGTTGGTTCACATCTAGTGTATGCATGTATGCGCTTATGGGGGAACTTTGTGTTTGTAATGATCAGATTCTGCTCACTGCAGAATCTAAGGAGTCGCTTTCCATTGTCATTGAGAGTATCTTCTCCATATCTTCCGATAACTCCACCCCATCTAGCATGGTCATTTCCAACTCTGGCCTTAAAATCTCCGAGCATAATAACTTCATCTAGGCAGTCATCCACTGTCCTTTGAAGCATCTCGAAGAATTCCTCCTTGACCTCTGCTCTCTCATCCTCAATTGGCCCATACACTATGACCAGGTTGACTATGGTTTCTCCTTCTTTTAGTTTTACAACCATAATGCGCTCCGAGACAAAGTTCCATCCCTTGATACTATCTTTTTGATTTTGGGCCACAATGCAACCCACGCCCCCTTTAGCCCTTTCAGATATGGGTACACCACTGTAGAGCAACGTGTTGCCATCGAGATCCATGACTCCTTGTCCTTTTTTCTTCGTTTCCGTTATAGCCAGGATTTCTAGTTTTGCTTTCCTCATCTCTTCCACCAGCTCCTCTTCCTTCCCATTTATACTTCTTGTGTTCCAAGTTCCATAAGTCGTAGTCCGTAGTCCGTTCCAGTTCGTCGCCTTTAGAATCAGTCCGGTTTTCTCTCTTGTAGTTCGCGTAATCATGATTTAAAGCAAACAGGTGATTGGTCTGTTGTGCCTTTGCATGGTGGAGGGGCTGCCTCCTTACGGCCTCCATGCAGACCGCCCACCTCCTTTTTCATCCGGGCTTGGGACCGGCATTGGCGGAGTTCTAAACAGTACTCCATTACTCAATAAAGCCTGCTCACACGGCAGCTATAATAATCTTCATATGGCCTAAACAGTACTCCATTACACAAAAAAGCCTGCATCACACGGCAGCTATAATAATCTTCATATGGCCTAAACAGTACTCCATTACTCAATAAAGCCTGCATCACACGGCAGCTATAATAATCTTCATATGGCCTAAACCGTACTCCATTACTCAATAAAGCCTGCTCACACGGCAGCTATAATAATCTTCAAATGGCCTAAACAGTACTCCATTACACAATAAAGCCTGCATCACACGGCAGCTATAATAATCTTCATATTGCCTAAACAGTACTCCATTACTCAATAAAGCCTGCTCACACGGCAGCTATAATAATCTTCATATGGCCTAAACAGTACTCCATTACTCAATAAAGCCTGCATCACACGGCAGCTATAATAATCTTCATATGGCCTAAACAAATCTTTACTGCAGTTTATCAAATAGGCTGTACACACAGCGAAATATATAAGTCGACATTTTCTTAAGCACTACGTAGGCATACCTTATCCAAAAACCACTGGGACTCGACCTACACGGTCCACGCCCAAAACACAACTTCCTTAATCACACACTAGTCCCGCCCAAAAAAAACCTTGTCACGAGACTCGGCTGTTTTGAACACCGCTCTCAATAATACATGCAGACTAGCTGCGAGCTATTCACATGGCTCAAAACAGTACAGAATAAATACATCTCAACATTTGAGATTAAACAGCGTTCACACGCTTATCTGTACTCTACCACTCAAAAAATAGGAAAAGATAATTCTATCATAAAGTCAAACATGGATCCGCTTAATCAAGCGTTGCAACTCGAAATTTAACTTGTCTAAAAAACATTCTAAAGATTACTTCCCTTCCATCGGATCTCTCGTAACAATAGGTATTCTAGAAACTCGGCAAAAATTGACGAGAGAACTAAGTACTTCGCTATACAAGCTTATTCTCTAGCACGAGCGATCCGTCTACTGCAACTTAGGAGTACTGAATGCCTGAAGTCTAACTACTGGGGTTTATATCTTATGAAAAGAAATGATTTCCTAATTCTCGAAAACCCGAAATAGTTCCCGTCTTAACACCTACATAAAACTCAGACGACGGCACTGAAACTGCCAGACGCGTTTCACACAGGCCGCTACCTATGGTCATTTCCCAGCGATGCCTGTTGACGCCTCTCACGCCTAACACCGAAAAACTTAACCAAGAGAGCAGTGTCAGATGAAAATGTTAGACGATTTGACTGCCATCTTATGTCTGTCGAGAACGAATTTCACACTATTCGGTCTACTTAAGAACTTAGCTAAATAGCAATAAAATGCGTTTCTACATTAAAACAGTGTTGGGGCCACTTCATGATGTGATTTTTATCGCGGCAACTTATTGTTAGGACCAGATTATTGTCACACTATGTCGTACCTCAACTGAATGCAAGAGATACATAAAAGCGGTCGCTGTGAGATGAGTATCTAGGTATGACGTAAAGACAGAGTGGAATGTGACGCCAGAGCGTCAAGCTGTGTGCCAAAATGGCTTGTGTACCAGTCCGTGTATTGAATTGTGTATTTACCAGATATTCTGAAGATAATGGTAAGCTATATGCTTGACATGATATGCATAAGATAATGCCAGGATTATAAATACGGGATGACAATTCCCAAGATAAGAAATGTGTTCTAATCAAATTATATGAAGTAATATAATTGAACAGTTGATATAGCCGGATGACTAATTCCCCGAGGTCAAAAGGATTATTCAAAAATGAGTATTGATTATATCGGGACGCCATTTCCCACGAAGAAAAAGGAATAAAATAAATGAATAATTGTAATGCCGGGATGAGACATGCCCCGAAGTGTATGGATTGATGTGGATTTGATTTGTGAATATTTGAGATACCGGGACGCTTAAATTCCCCGAGGTTGATGGAAAAATATAATAAACTTTTGTTATGCCGGGACGCTAAATACCCCGATGGAACTTGTGTTATGCTGTGACGCTAAATACCCCGATGAATATTGTAATTATTAAATGATATTATAAAGATATGGATAATGGAAAAGTCAAATGACACTGTTAGAAAGTTGAATCAGGTTAAAGCAAGACTGTATCACAGAGAGGGAGCATACATGCCATGTTCGTAACTATGACCTTGTTAGTGTGTACTTACTAGTTATTAAACTGTTGTCAAATCATCCAAGCCCAGAAGTTTATTCAATCAATCAAGGTTCGTTTACACAGTTATTAACTTTATGCAGTACTTGAGATTTTGACATGGAAAGGTGTAAACAAGAAGGCTGGCTGCCAGAATAGTCTACAATATAAACCAAATCAAGATGAATGAACTTTCACATCTTTAATAACACAAATAGACCCTAGACAACAAAAGAATTCGGGCAATTTCTCCATCCCTTAACAGAGGAGAAATAACTGGGGAACCGTCCGTTAACTGGCAAGCTTGCCTACGTGGACTCCACCTTTAACTACATCTTGGGACATCGAGAAACTAATTTTTTCTTCCAACGAATATGAAGTCAACTGAGGCTGGACTACTGCACTGAATTTTTGCGCAAGACTTATAGCATTTGAAGAACTATACGATCATAATTCGTTAATAAAGACTGTACATTTACTAAATTTCCCAATGGAAGACGACATGTAACGGCTGCTCCTTGTAGAGACATCAAAGATCGTTGACGTGCAAAGCCGGCAAACGTTCAAATGACTTTCTGTTCAACTTCAAGTCAGGCGATGGTTTCGTCCATTTATGTGTGTTATTGATATCGACTTCAAATACAAACACACTGATTCCTTATCTGCAGAGGTTTTGAGTTCAACAAAACAGATAAGTAGTATTTTGAGTTATCTAATGCGTGACATTATTTGATCATTTCAGAGTCTTTGCCAGTCAACCTCCATTCTTCAATGATTTCTTCGCTTAGTCCTACAGGTTTATCTGTATAAATTAAAAGGGTTGGGGGGGGGGGGGCGCTCGCTATTTTAATTTTTCTTTGGAAATATTACAAATGACGATGTTCTATTAGGTTATTGTTGGTTGTGCAATCAAAGAAAATAACATTGGAATTTTAGTCTTTGACTGCATAGCAAACATCGATATTTGTATAGATTGTGTCGTCAAGACTACGTCATACATTTTCATTCACTAATTTACGTAAGTGGGTCAATTGTTTGTATAGCTGTTTTTCTATCACTCTTGTCTCATTGTAAAATTTGACGATTTGCTGTTTTTGTGCGTTTTTTTCTGTTTTGTTTATTTTACATGTAATTATTCCAAGTTGTTGTTACTTGTGAACATGTCTTTTTTCGTTTACTTCCTTTATATTCGTCGGGTAATGTGCTGTAAATTGACATGTCACTTTATTATCATCTTCATAGACTTCTGCCGTTCTTTTTCACTGTGCTCGTCTCTCACTCTAGGTATGTTCGTTCCTTCATAAGATATATATATATATATATATATATATATATATATATATATATATATATATATATATATATATATATATATATATATATATATATATATATAATATATATATATATATATATATATATTCAGTCAATGCTATAAATTATTGTACTTAATTAATTGAGATTACATAGAGATTTGACACTTGGTGATTTGAATTAGAACACAAGATGTCTTCATTACCAGAATTTATTGAGATAGGTTTGCATTTGGGCAAATCTGGAGTTGAGCTGGAGGCTTATGCTGAGGAAAACTATCATGACTATTTGGAACGTATGGAACGGAAGAAACAAAGAGATTTAAAGAAGCAGGAGCTTGATCAAGCAAGGGAATTGAAAGAGAAAAGACTTGCTCAAGCAAGAGGAAAAAGAACTTGAAGAGAAGAAATTAGTTCAACTAGAAATGGCTAAGAAACAGGAAAAGGAACTTGAAGAGAAGAAATTAGTTTAACTAGAAATGGCTAAGAAACAGGAAAAGGAACTTGAGGAGAAGAAATTAATTCAACAAGAGGCGGCTAGAGAACTAGAATGGGAGAAAATGGAATTACGCAAGATAGAACTACTTCAGATAGATCAAGCACACATAAACGCTATAGAACTTCAGTCATTGAAATTACAGGCTGATAAAGAAAACGAGATTGAGATTGCAAAGATTAATGCCCAATATATTGGTGCTAATCAACAAGGTTCTCATAGCAATAATTTTAATTACACAAAAATTAAATTACCTAATTTTGATGATAAACGTGATTGCATGGACTCGTTTATTATGAGGTTTAAGATGAGGGCTATGGATTTGAAGATCCCAAAAGATAGATGGCCTATTATCTTTTCAGACTACCTCACAGGGGAAGCAATGCGTTGTTTCATGTCAATTGATGAAACAAGTAGATCTGATTTTGATATTGTTGCCAATACTTTGATGGCAAAATTTCAGCTAACTGAGGGGGGTTTTCGATCCAGATTTCATTCTGTGGTTCCGTCCAAGAATGCTTATTTTGGAGAGTTTATCTCTTCTATTAAATTGTACTGGTGTCGTTGGATAGATTTATCGGGGATCAATAAAACATTTGATGAATTATTTGACCTAATGCTCAGGGATAAAGTTTTATCTACCTGGGGCCTAGATTTTGTTAGTTTTTTGTAGGAGAGAAAGCCTAAATCTATCAATGGGTGCCAAGAATTGGGGAGAAATTATATGTCTGCACATCCAAACAAGGAAGTTCGTAAGGTGTCCTTTGATGAAACATTACCTGTATGTGATTCGTACCACGACAGAGGAGTAGGTGACCACCGTTCTCGCCCAAGGAGTTCGGAGGGTAGATATAGGAGTGATTATCGATCTTTCTATTGAAAACGGTACAATTTTCCTCGTCGTCAGTCACCATCTCACTTCGGTGGATATAGATATTGCAATTACTCTAATCGAGGTCGTGGACAACACTACGGTAATAGCAGTGATGATATACATCACAGAGATTATAGAAGAACTTCATGTGAACGCTCCAATGGTAATGGTAGATGGCATTTAGATGAAGTAAACAATAAGCAGGGCAAACAATGCACTCACAAAGCTGATCACAAACAGGATTGTAAACAAGCAAAAGGGAAATCAGACCATGCTAACCTCTGTACGCCACTTTGTGGTCACGATAGCCAAGTTGAACAGGCTAATGCATGCATTGTACGCTCAAGCACAGATAACAATTGCGCTGAGTGTAACACACTTTATGAGCCAGGCACTCAAACTAGACTTTTGTGTGGCCATACTTTACCGGCAATGTCAGTCTCTGACTTTATTGGTCGCCTTATATTACACAAAGGGTTTGTAGGTGACAAACCAGCCACTATTCTTAGGGACACGGGTTGCACGAATGTAGGGATACGGAAATCGTTATTAGATAAATCATCCTTTACAGGAAAGTCACTGAAATGCGTGACATTTCGAGGGAACATTGAATGGTTTCCCATGGCAAAGGCGGAGATCGACACACCTTTTTATTCAGGAACTGTACTCGTGTGTGGCTTGTGTTACGTGCAGTCTTTGATATGTTACAATATAATACATTTGTATGCTTGTTATGTTCGCAAATATTTTGTAAACAAAATAGATACTTTTTAATGCTTAAGGAAAAGTCATTATTGAGTTACTTCCCTTGAAAGGAGTGTCGTCACTTCGATCGAACTCCGCGGATGAATCCAGTTTTACTGCGATTTATTCTTTGTTTGGGTAGAAATAGGTTGTTCTTGCTTCAGTGTATCTATGGCCTGAATTTATGTGTATTGTTTGTCTGGGTAGGACGAGTATGTCTTATATCTGTATATCTTTACATATCTAAGTCGAACTATATGGTCTTTTGTCGTTAGAAAGGTCAAAGGGCTGTTCGGCGGATGTGTCGCTAGAGAGGTGTGATTTGGCTTCGTCCTGATGGGGCTGTGATTTTTGTGCAGCGGCTTGTCGCCGGAAAAATGATCTCAGTATTTATGGGGAAAGTGATAGTCGTCTAGACCTATCGTGTATGCTTTACCCCCAGTGTTTATTCTTATTGCCAAGGAATGGCAGAATCATATTTCTGATACCAAGGTAACAAAAGATTCTCCTTATGAACTCTCGTACGAAGCCACCGTTTTTCGATAGGCACGATTTGTACGTCTGAGAGAATATATTTAACTAGATGAAGATGACATTCATTCCTAGCAGCACTATATCTTGTATGATGAAGTCAATTGTATCATGATAGAATCTACAGAGAAATGAGAACATTTAATGAATGACTAACTTTAATACAGATGCATTATCTGTATCCAAACGTGAGTAACAGCTCACGAGAGAAGCCATCTTGTATCCAAATATTTTGTGACTTTCAAGAAGAGAAAGGGATGCCCCGTATTATCGCTTGATGAGTCCAGAGATCACTGCTACACATGAGAACCCATTACTAGCGGTTCATTATGATTATATGAAAAAAATATGTGCTGAACATTATTTTTAAGGAATCTTCGCTAGACGAGGTTAGGTCTAGAAGCCATCTTGAATGTTGTTTATAATCTGACGTGCTTTGTCAGTAAACTCAGATGATATATATATATGGGCAATACTGAGTGCTTGTCTACTGACAGTCCATTATGCTATTATTCTACATGAGTGCCCATGTATCATTGCAGGACTATTTATCCACTGTACCATGATGTATTATGCCAACCTGTGATTTGTCACTATTCGTGCTGTCGAGTGTGTACGTCCAATTAAACTGTAGCAAAGGTACGCAGTCGTTGCTGACCTTTGTCTTCCAGCACACACCCATCATTAACACCACTGATTGCTGGGATTGTAGCACTGGTTTGTATACACTACAGTGGAGCAAACAACACCGATCTTTTACAGTGACCCGAAATATCTTTACAGCGGTGGCCACTATACCCATTACAAGAGGTTGTAATCAGAACACCATATAGACGTTATCAACTGGTGGACCAGCTTTCTGGGTTTGACCTCGCAGAAATTGAGAAGTCAACAGACTACCGATACCAGACCGTTTCCTGTGGCTGATACGACACACTTGCAGTATTAGTTTGCTCTTTGTCAACACTTCGTCACGTGACCTGTCAAGTGAATGCAGTATGTAGGTCAGCGTTGTTGACATTTTTACATTAGACATTACAGAGTTTCACAGAACAGTTGGATCAATTCTCGTCAATATTAACAGGAAGACAGTATTATTGAACTAAGAAGTCCTATTTTCATCGATGGATCTTCTTGTTTTCTATATATGAACTGTAATATTTAAGGCCAGAATTTGTAATTCAATAAAGTGGCAGTTTATTTATTTTCATAAGAATAACTTTGCCATTACTGTAAAACTGAGCCTATTTTGCAACACATACTATCATTCACATAATTTATATATTTATGTTTACATGTTATTTGTTTGTATAGTATGTTAGTTTATATGTCAGCGGGTTATGTTTAGGGTGGGCGGTGTCCTCACAACAGAATATCTCACGTCATAGAGGGTCCGTTGTGGGCGTTTTCTTTAGGTGATTTTTCCTTAATTGGAAATTTGCTTGCAACAGCTGGTTGCTATTTGTGTTAGCTGTGAAGACTGTAATTATTGTTATTTTTGTAATATTTCTTTGTTCTTTAGTTTTGTTTTGAATTGTTTGTAGTTTGTTGGTCTACCCTTTTCTATCTTTCAGTTCTATTCACAATTTATATTCATATACTGTGACGTCATTTGTGTTGTTATTCCTTGCAGATTCATTGATTATTTTCATTGATTTCCCTATTTGATTTATTTGATTTCTGCAAACGTTTTCGTATTGTCAGTCTTATTTGTACTTTATGTATTCGGTTGGTTGACATATGTTTTATATAGGTATATTTCATAAGACACTATTGCCTGTGCACTGCACTTGGATTATGGTATAAACCAGCACTTTATTATTATTACTGTTATGCAAGACCTTATTAAGGCTTGTGACCCACAGATATTGGGATAGTGTGCTGATTAATCAAGTCATTAAGAACTTGTGGTATTATTATTATTTCAGGTGATTAGTATTATTGTTAGACATCATGTCTACATTAGAATACTTCCTTATACAAGGGAAAGCCCTTGATAAGACTGGTCAACAATTAGAAGAATGGACAGTTGCTCAATATGACAAAGCATTAGCTGCAGAAGAGAAAAAAGCTGCTGCTGCTGCTGAAGAGAGAAAAGCTGCTGCAGAGGAGAGAAAAGCTGCTGCTGAAGAGAAAAAAGCTGCTGCTGCTGCTGAAGAGAGAAAAGCTGCTGCTGAAGAGAAAAAAGCTGCTGCTGCTGCTGAAGAGAGAAAAGCTGCTGCAGAAGAGAGAAAAGCTCTGGCTGAAGAGAAAAGATTAGAAAAAGAAGCTGATGCTGCTGCTGAACTAAAGAAATTGCAGATGCAGGTGGAGGAAAGGAGATTTGAAGCTGAACAAAAAAAATTAGAAAGAGAAGCTGCTGCTGAACAAAAAAGATTAGACAGTGAAGCTGAACAAAAAAAAATAGAAAGAGAAGCTGCTGCTGAACAAAAAAGATTAGACAGAGAAGCTGAAGAAAAAAAAGCAATAAGAGAACATGAATTTGAGTTAGAGAAATTGAGATTGACAAGTATGAGTAATGTTAATCAGGCATCTAGTGGTAATGGTAAACCTTCTACTTACAAGGTTAAGGTTCCACCGTTCAATCAGTCCAGTGACGATATTACATTCTGGCTGGATAGATTTGAACGTTCTTGTCGTACTCATAATGTGGATAAATCACAATATGCTAACCAATTAGCAGAAAACTTGAAAGGTGAATCTTTGACTAGGTTATGCCTTGTAGGAGAAGCAGATAAGGATAATTATGATGTCATTAGGGCGGCTTTGATAAAAAAAATACCAGCTAAGTGAGGAAGGCTATCGCCTTTTGTTTAAGACGATGGTGCCTGAGACAGGTGTAGAATTCTCAGAATTCATTGCAAAGGCACGTCTCATAGTTGATCGTTGGATTGAGCTTTCCAAAACAGAAAAAACGTATGAAGGACTTATGGATTTGTTGCTCAGAGATAAGATTATGTCATGTGTTAACAAACCATTCCTTGAATTTATACATGAGCGTAAACCCAAATCTCTAAAGGAAATGGAAGAATATTGTTCCCAATATGTCACTGCACACCCCGACGTGACTTTTGGCAACACTAAGATTAAAGAGAGTATGCCAGTTGCTTCAGCAACACCATACAATCCCAATTATTCACACAGATTTCAGGGACCTCAAAACAGATTTGATAAAAAAGGTAACTATAATAGTTATCAAAACCAAGGTAACCAATCATTTCAGGGTTCTTCTTCAAAGAACTGGAGACGAGCTGATAGCTCTCGACACAGGGGTGGTCACAATTATAGCAATTTCCATAGAGGAAGTAACTATAGAAACTATCTGAGGTATCCGTCTTGGAGTCAACAAGATCGCAATTACAGAGATACTCATTATAATGAATATGATAATGGTAACCAAGAGAACTATGACTCAAACCCAAATAGGGGTTACAATAGAGGTAACAATAACTACAGAGGTAATAATAACCGAGGTAGATCTCAAAACAGAAGACATAAACCACATTTTCAGGCAAACTCTGCACAACAAGAGTCTCATGATTCCTATAAACAAAGTAAAGACAATAATAACGCTAATAATATGGCATGCGCCGCTTTTGATTTTGGGAGAGCATCTCAGTGCAACCAATGCAAAACATTATTTGAGCCAACCACAGTGTCTACTTTAAGCTGCGGCCATCCTCTTCCTGCTCTTCCTGCATCAGTCGCGCATGATGGAAGAGGTTCTCTTGTCTTACATAAGGGTTTAGTAAATAACAATCCAGTCTCCGTGCTATTTGATTCTGGATGCACCACAATTGGTGTTAGGCAGTCACTCGTAGATCCTTCCCGTGCCACTGGACAAGTAGTCAAATGTGTAACATTTGGCGGCACATTAGAGAAATACTCTACTGCTATCATTAGGATTGCTACTCCTTTCTTTACAGATGTACACGCATGTCTTCTTCCGAATCCGATCGCTGACCTCATCATCGGTCGCATTCATGGAGTCAAAGAATGCACTCCGCAACAAATTTCCGCGTGGGAAAGGCAAAACATGCAGATTGCTAATGCTGTAGTCACTAGAGCTCAGGCTCTTAATATGCCTCAAACTTCATCTACTGAAGATAATGAAGTGCATAACCAAGATGATCTCTTGGTAATTTCTCGTGACTCGTTTATAAAACAGCAAGAAGATGATCCCACTCTGAAGAAATTCTTCATTCTTGCAACTAAAGGTGATCCGAATAAAGACACAAGTCGTAAATCATGGATTACAAAGAAGAATGGCGTACTTGTACGTATGGTTCAAGACTCCATTACGTCAAGTCATTCTCAAATCCTGGTTCCCAAGAATTTGAGAGTTAAAATTTTGCAGCACGCTCACGACTCTCAGTGTGCTGGACACATGGCTCTTGCCCGTACTAAGTCAAGAGTCCTTGCGGCTTTCTTTTGGCCATTGGTAAACAAGGACATACGGATTTATTGTCGATCTTGTAAAGTATGTCAGGAAGTTAAATCCAAAGGTCCACGGCATGCAGCACCCATTCAGGCGGCGGACATTCCTATTCGGCCGTTTCAAAAAATGGCCATAGACATTATTGGTCCATTAAAGATCAAGTCTGCCAGAGGACATCAGTTTATCTTGACGTGTGTTGATATGTGCACACGTTGGCCAGAGGCTATTCCTCTGAAGAGCATTACTACTGCTGATATTGCAGACGCTCTTTGGCTTATATTTTCTCGTCTGGGGTTCCCCGGAGAGATATTGTCAGACCATGGCACCCAACTAATATCAGATACCATGTCTCAAGTAATGTCTACTCTGCAGATAGGTAGATCTTTAAGTAGTATCTATCATCCAATGTCAAATGGGATGGTCGAACGCCTTAATAGAACACTTAAAAACTTACTAGGGAAGATAACTGAGGATCATCCTCAAGACTGGGACAGAGTTTTACCTGCGGCCCTCTTCGCTTACAGAGAGGTCCCCAATGAACATACAGGATTTTCTCCCTTTGAACTCGTCTTTGGCGCGCGTCCGCGTGGCCCTATGTCGTTGCTTCATGACCTCCTAACAGCTGACAATATTGACGATGACACAAAGTCATCCTACGAATATGTCATCGCGTTGAGACAAAAGATTATCGAAGCATGCAAATTAGCAACTTCTTCTTCTGAATTTGCGAAACAGAAGGCAAGGCAATTTGCTAATAAGAAGAGATGCTTACGACAACTTTGTCCTGGTGACAAAGCATTTGTTTTACTACCTTGTAGGGAAAACAGACTACTTATTTCTTGGAAAGGTCCGTACGATATAATATCGAAAATTTCCGATGTCGACTATATTGTCGATATTGATGGGAAGCATAAAACCTTCCACATCAATATGCTTACGGAATTCCATGAACGTCCGGATTATTTGCAACCCATTTTCCAAGCAACGGACAATTCTCCAGTACAACATGGTCATTACTCATCACTGTCCGTGATACAGGATGAGGAAACAAGTTTTTCAGATGTAAATCTTCCTCTTCCAATGATCCCACTTCATTCTAGTGAATTATGGAAGAACGTTACTGTCTCTCCTGATTTGTCTCTAGGAGAACAGCGACAAGTTTCAACTATGTTGCAAACATTTCAGGATGTACTCACTGACATCCCTGGACAAACTCATGTCATTGAACATGACATTGTTCTAACTGACCATACTCCTATTAGGGTTAGACCTTATCCTATACCTATACATTTTCAAGCACAAGTCGAGAAAGAGTTGGATGAGATGATAGATTTGAAAATAATCGAACCATCCACCTCTGCATATTCTTCGCCGATGGTTATTGTTCGGAAAAAAGACAATAACATACGTCTTTGCGTCGACTATCTCAAATTGAATCAAGTAACGAAGTTCGATGCCGAACCTATGCCTTTACTGGAAGAGCTACTTACTCGACTCTCGAAATCTCATTTTTTCACTAAACTTGATTTGTCTAAAGGATATTGGCAAGTTCCTTTATCTGAACGCGCCAAACCTCTCACGGCTTTTTCAACACCTAGAGGTTTGTTCCAATGGAATTTTATGCCTTTCGGTCTTATGAACGCACCAGCTACATTCGTACGCATGATGCGCCGAATCCTATCTTATCGGTCAGATGTCATTGCATATCTAGACGACATCTGTCTTTTCAGCGATACTTGGGAAGATCACTATTCAGGGTTAGATGAATTGCTGTCTACTTTGCGCGAGCACAACCTGACAGCGAAACCCTCTAAAGCCTATATTGGTTTTAGCGAAATTTCTTTCCTAGGCCACCGAGTTGGTCATGGTTTCCTAAAGACAGAGGACCATAATACAAGTAAGATACTTAACATCTCTATCCCTAAGACTAAAAACAGGTGAGAAGTCTGTTAGGTTTTATTCAATTTATGGCAGATTCATTCAGAATCTATCCTCTATCATGGCACCTCTTTCTACACTTTTAAAGAAAGGTTCGCCTAATATGGTCCACTGGTCTCAGGAATGCCAATGCTCTTTGGATAAGATTAAAACATTGTTTTCAACACCACCTATTTTAGTGTTACCTACTAAAGATAAGACATTGTGACTTTCAAGAAGAGAAAGGGATGCCCCGTATTATCGCTTGATGAGTCCAGAGATCACTGCTACACATGAGAACCCATTACTAGCGGTTCAATATGATTATATGAAAAATATGTGCTGAACATTACTTTTAAGGAATCTTCGCTAGACGAGGTTAGGTCTAGAAGCCATCTTGAATGTTGTTTATAATCTGACGTGCTTTGTCAGTAAACTCAGATATATATTATATATATATATATATATGGGCAATACTGAGTGCTTGTCTACTGACAGTCCATTATGCTATTATTCTACATGAGTGCCCATGTATCATTGCAAGACTATTTATCCACTGTACCATGATGTATTATGCCAACCTGTGATTTGTCACTATTCGTGCTGTCGAGTGTGTACGTCCAATTAAACTGTAGCAAAGGTACACAGTCGTTGGTGTCGATGACTTCCAGCCATACATGAGTGAAAGAAAAAGACCATTTGTCAACACCACGAACTCTTCTTATCATTCGCATATTATACTCTCACTCCATGTCTACACACCACTGCGTAGGTCGAGTTGACATTCCATACTCACACCACGAGCAACACAACAACACAGCATTTAACTCTGGCGATGTTCTAGTGGGCTTATGATTGAGCAAAAAAACAGACGTTATCAGCTTGGAGAACCCTGTAAGTGACGTGAACCTTGGTAACATTCCAGGTGTGAAAGACTGTTCACCTGAGGAAATTGCAGAGTGGGTCAGCAAGCACCCATTGATGGCGAATGCGGTAACTATCAGAGTATTGTTACCGATACATCTCCATCTGTCATGGAGGAGACGCCACTGAGAAATGCTCAAAACATTTCTCCAACTATCTTTACACTGAAACAACAGGAGGATGAATCTTTAAAAAAATTATTGTCTTTAGCAGAAACAAAAGTCACTAAGAACTCATCATATTGGTTTGAGTTTCGTAACAATGTTTTGATTAGGTGTTTTAAAAAGGGAGATGATCATGTAAAGAGACAGATTGTTGTATCACGCAGGGGTAAGAACCAGACAGAAGCCTTGCAAGTCACAGATATTCCTGTGCGAGCTTTTAAGAAACTAGCTATAGAAATCATCGTTCCACCTTCTGTATTGTCGGATCGAGGTTTTCGGTATATTTTAACGTGCATTGATTTGTGCACTAGATGGCCGGAGGCCATATCGTTGGTTGACGGACATGTACTTAAGTTGTGGTCTGGGCCTGAGTACCATATCTACCTTCACAGTGGTAATACAGGACGGAGAAAAAAAACTACTAATATGCTTTATATATATATATATATATATATATATATATATATATATACTTATATATATATATATATATATATATAATATATATATATATTCTATATATATATATATTATATATTATATATGTATATATATATAATATATATATATATAATGTATATTATATATATATATATATGTAATAATATATATATATATATATATATAATATATATATATATATATATATATATATATATATATATATATATATGTATATATATATATATATGTATGTATGTATATATATATATAGCTAGCTATCTTTAAACATCAGTATAAAAGTTCAGAAGCTAGCCTTCCTGCCTGGTTTTCTATACACCAGAAAACTGCAGACTACTTGCATTGGACACTATACCCGACGTTACCCGGGTTAAAAAAAAAGCATCTGGACTTTTAATGTATCACGTGGATGCGGTACTTCTGAGCAACCATTATTATCTGATGAATCAGCACCAACCATCCATGGTTAATTCTCGGATATACGCAATGACATATGTACATCTCACCTCCAGCGTATCTTTTCCAATCATGTTCTCAATTGATGCAAGTTTTGAAGCTAGCCATCAAGCATTCTTCCTAATACGTACTTCATAAAACAGCAGACTACTTTTATTAGACACTGGCACATATACCCGGCGATGCCCGAGTGAACAAAAGTAACTTGACTATTAATATATCACATGGGTGCGGTACTTCTGAGCCACAATTATTATTTGAGCAAGGAGGACCAACCCGTCACGGTTATTTCTCGGATTAACCCAATGACATGTATGCATCTCACTTCCAGCATATCTTTTCCAATCATGTTCTCCATTGTACCACTGACGACCACATCTACTCCAATCATGTCTTTCACCACAACCATCTCCTCCAATACAACACTCAAATTATGTCCATCATTGTACCTCTCTCCTCCAGCACATCCACTTCAATAATGTCTTATATCATACCTCACTCCTATCACATCCACTCCAATCGTGTCCCCCATTGTAACTTTTACTTCCAGCACATTTACTCAGGTCGTGTTCTCCATTGTACTAAACTTCTCACCTGCAGAATATCTCCTCCAATCAAGTCTGTCATTGTACCGCTCACAACCACATCTAATTCAATCATATTTTCAACCACATTTCTCACCTCCAGCACATCCACTCCAGTCTTGTTGTCCGCCATACTTATCACCTCCAGCATTTAAGAGACTCAGTTAAACTGCGGAAAGGGCATCGCGCTGGCTGTGGAACAACCGCAACGGGCAATAAAATTCAGGACAGTAATGTATTTCCGACACAAAGGTTACTTACACATTTGCCTTTAACTGGCTGAAAACAGAGGAGTGAAGTTGAAAGCTGCAACCAAGGTGGAGTGGGTTAAATTATCTGCACATGACATTAGGAGGCTAACACTTGGGAGTCATGATCCAAGTAGGCCCCCCCCCCCCCCCTTTTTTTTTAGAGCGTAGAGGAGAATTAAGGACCGAAACACTTGATCAACGGGAAACTACTTCTGATGATCAAAGTGCCTCCTGGTGTATCGCTCTGTAATAGAGTCTGCTATCATACTACATGTGTAAAAACTTACTTACTTACATGTACTTAGTCGTTCCTCTTCTACTGTGAGGTGTATAGATTTGGGAGAGCGCCATACCATCCTATCGGCTATCTTCCTCTGGTTCCATTCTAGTCCTCGTTCCTTCGGAGATCATGCGTTAAACTTAATCCATTTTTCAACAAAACACGTCACTTAATTAAAAAAATTGGAGTTCTGATATTTGCAAAAGACCTGTGATGACTTATGCCAGTCGGTATGACATGCCCAGAAGAAGAAGAATCGCTTGTTTTTCAGGTATCTCAAATACTTTTAATATTTTGTCTCGCTCCAGGCTCTTGCTGTAGCTGGTTCAAAATGTACCTTATATATTGCTTGTTCTCTATAGTGTGGGTCATGGGCCTCCTTACTAGAAGAACGTCTTTTGTCTTGGATGACTGACCTGACTTATTTTCTTTTTGACATGTTCATGGTTTTTGCTGAAGTTTCAGTTAATTTTTTCTTTAAGTCGTGCGGTAAACCGTCCCATGCCAAAGCTTCCTTGGTAGGTTTTTACGACATGCGTGAAAGGAAACAGTGTTGCTATTCTGTTCACGTTACTAAACCTCATTTGTCTCTGTTGCAATGTCTCCCTTCTTAATGTGTGCATCTGTTTTGATAGAAATTTTCCTTATGTCACAATGACAATGTAGAGTCGACATCGCTTTCACTCTGTGTTTCTCTCTCCTCTGTCTTCTTCTCTCTCTTTGGTTCACTCACAAACACACTCTCTTTCTCTCTCGCTCTCTCTTTCTCCCTCTATCCTCTTCTCAAACAATGTTATGTTGTTTATAAATTAGCTCTAATGGCTGTTATTCCCTGGTGATTACAGAAAATCTTTCAATTTCACAATTTTTACCTTTTTTTTATCAGGAAAGTAATGTGCAACTGGTAAGTACAATGTCATGGAATATATATTTAAAAGCTATGTGGAATGTAGATTAGACATAATAAAGAACTTATAATAGCCTTTTATTGTCGCAATTGACATGATGATAACCCTCAGCTGCTTTTTGTCCCCTGGTGTTTGCTTGTGTGAGTGTATGTGTGAAATGCAACAGTGTGTTTACCTCACAGGCATGAAAGAAAGTAAAGACTGTAACGACAGTGATGAAGGTAGCCGCACGACAAAAAAGGAGGGAGCTTCATAAGGTCCACAATGATGGTTTTTAAGGAATCTCATGCAAGACCTTTGCCATATGTTTTTGCTGTTGATAGATGGAACTTCGCGTGACCTGACCTAAACTGGCAGAGGCTCTCGGAGCACGTGAAGCCCTAGACATGAGGTGTGCAGAACCCAGTGTTGGGAAGTATATGCTCTGGCACCCATCAATGCTATAACTCATCATGTGACGTATTCTTTCCAGAACGTTGTCTCCATTACAGCTGCTCTGAACGCATCACGATTCTGGGCAAGTCGACCTGCATCAGCCAAAGACAAGTTCAGACTCTCTGTGATGTCCTGGGTCCACCGTCGTCTAGGTCGACCCCTTCCCCTTTTTCCAGGGACCATGCCTTCCATCACTGTTTTTTCCAGGCTATTATGTCTTTTTATATGACCGAAAAATTTCAGCTTCCTTATTGCGATGGTATTTAGGAGCCAATGTTCCTGTACGTTTAGTGAGTGCAGTACTTCTCTGTTGGTCTTTTTTTCTGTCCAGGGTATTCTCAACATCCTTCTGTAGCATTTCATTTCAAATGATGTAATCTTTTTTGCAACTGTTTTATTGAGTGTCCAAGTTTCGAAGCCGTATGTTGCTACTGGGAATATACATGCTCTGATCAGTTGTAACTTTGTTTCTTTGCTTGTGCCTTGCCATAGGTTTTTCATCTGTATTAGTTTATGTGAAGCAATTGCAAGTCTTCTTTTAATTTCTACTGCACAGTCGCCAGAGCTGTTGATGATTGATCCTAAGTATTCGAATTCATTAACACTTTCCAGTTCTTCGTTATCAATTTCAATTTCTGGTTTGGTCTTTACTTTGTCTGTTGTCAATACTTTAGTCTTCTTGGTGTTTAGGTATAGATTCTGGGCCTCGCTGTGTTTTTTGGTGGACAGAAGTAATTGTTCAAGTCCTTCTGGGTTGGTCGATAGGAGGACTGTATCGTCATGCTATAACAAGTTATGGTTTAATTAACATCGTAGTGCATAACTGGAGTGATCAAATATGCCAAGAGACTAAATGATTTCTGGGTAAATAGTCAAGAATATTGGCAGTCTAAGGATGAAGGGCTCATTTTTCCTTGTTATAGAAGTGCTACCAAGGTGACCAGATGTTTGCACCATTTAAGACAACTAATTGAATGACTACTTAATGACACCAAAATCTTTGCGGGAGTTCGTGCACTGTAATCGATAACTTCAGTAAATGGAACAAGTAAACGAGGATGCAGAAAAGATATAGAGGAAGGATACAACGAGAATAACTAGACAGGGGAGACATTAGTTAAAGCGGATGAGCTATAAATTAATAAATACGATAAGGCTACTGGAACTTTCGGAGATTCAATCAAAACGGTCTTTAATACCTTGTATAAAACGTTTCGTACGAATTTGGTAACCTCATGTTTTAAGAATCAAAACTTAAAGAACAGGTCAGTATCATTTCTCCTACAAGTGCTACACAAATCCGAATAGGCTTGGTAGACGAGGGTAAGCTACACCTGTGTAGAATTGACGGGGTTCGAACCAGAGACAGTGTCACGGGTTGCCTCCCCTTAGCGCTGCAGTAGTGGTCCACCAGTGGCCTAAACTCAAGAGTAACTAATGTGGGTCTTCAAAGGTGTCTACCTTCGCACAAGATTACTCTTGGCAGAGTTATAGGTAGAAGGATAATGATGCATCTACTTCAAGGGAGTTTTCACAAGATATTCAGAAAAGAGAGAATAATGCTGCATGAGGCTGAGCAAATGTTAACTCTAGTATCTGCCGAACATCTTTTGTGAAGTTATAGAGTTTTCTTATAATTCGTAAGCTCGTTTAAGCCCCCAATTCCGCGAAATTCCTCTTTTTTTATTGCATAGCTCTGTGTAAGTATACTTAAGAATTTGTCTGAGATATACGGATGTAGTACATTTAAAAAGATTAAATCAGCTTCAAATTTGTCTTTGTACAAGTAAAAATGTAATAATAAATTATGTGTTAACAGTAATACAAATGAAAAAATTCCTAATAGAAAGATGTTATCATCACTGGGTGATGTTATGACGTTAAAAATCGGATAGTTCACTTGGCAGCTTTTATGTTTCTACTTAGCTGCCAATGAGTTTGTCTGTTCTGCTCCAGCTGTTGTTTTGTTCTTTGTAGATGGATGCCGAATTCACACTCGTCACTGGTCAAGTCTGAAAGTTGTAGCACGTTCCAAGAGGTGTCATGGAGTAACTACCAAGCTGGTGCCGCGTCTATAAGACCCGTCTGATGATGTTGTATAGCGTCGACTGCAGGCCTCCTTTACCCAACCTTGTTCCAGAGATAGTACCCTCAATTGGTAGCACCGATTAGTGTCACAGAAGAAAAAAAAATAAATACCCCCTTGAGTATTGCGTTTTCCTGACACACATGTGCCCCCCTTTTCCTTTTCCACCATCCACAAATACCTCGGAACTTTACCCTCGATGAGAATTAATATTAATCCCATTAAGCAGAAAAAAAAATTCATTACATTCAGGTTGAATAGATTTATATTTACCTTTACATTGGTTGAAAAGGTTGAAAACTTTCGTTACTTTTAGAATGAGTATGTTTACATTTACATTTACATTGTTTGAACATGTTAATAATAGAATAAGTATGTACATAATTCTCTCATCATTCCCTCCCTGTTCCATACGGAACTTGGGACTACCTCTGCGTTTAGTTCTCGATAAGAAACTCGCATAAAGCTTCTTCAGCCCTTGCCAGTGGTGGGTTCATGAATTCACGTGTTAATAATGCAAAACATCGAATTAAAGATATACAACTGACCCCAAATTGACTTTGGGATTACAGACAGACTCCTGGCTCAAAGAAATAGCTACGGCAACATGTTGAAGATGCCTCTTACACGTGTTCTGGGGTGTTGTTACTTTATAATAAGCTCCCAATTTTACTCCGTGTTTCAGATTTCTCAGATTCCGGTTTTTCTTGTTAATAATGGTAGAGTTTTCCTGGGCTGTTAAGTCCTCAAGATGCTCAAACAAGGTCCGGTCCGATAAATGAATTCTGATTCTATTCTTAAGTCTGGCAGGTCTAGTTGTCTCTTGACCAGTAGAATTTCACAGTTCTATAAACTGCAAAGGTGTCAAGTTATATTCCCCCTTTCGTTCCTGGCACGTGTTGTTTACTATTAGACCAGACCCAAATGTTGTTATTCCTACATCTTTAATGCAGGTCAATAGTTACAAACATGAGTGGTTTGATTTCGTCTATTCAAAAACTTTCCTAATAGGAAAATTCTGCATGTTATTTAAAAGGTCATTTTCCGTATAAGAAGTTGTTATATTCGTCGATTCGCGGTAATGATTGCACTACAACTCCCTTAATTATCACAAATAATGTCCTTGTAACACTTCTGTCCGGAAGTTATTACAACATTCCGTCTTTCAGGTGCATGTCTGTAATATATCCGCAGACGGGTAACTTATCTCACCGTCCTTATGCACACACCAACCCTCGTGTAACCATCTGGGCTGTGACTCTTCACGACAGTAATTAGGGAATCCTAATCGCCATATCAGCGCTAAATAAACTGCTTGGCGTACGTCGTGTTAATCTGTCGCGGCCAAGGCTTGGTACACGCGAATTTTGCCAACATGACTGTCGGTCAAAATTGCATCACCTGTCTACTCTCTCAGCAGAGATGGTCAGATAAACAGACAAGACAAATTATCCACATCTCCAATCCAACCTGCAAGTCTGGAAGGAAGAGCTGGAGAAGAGAGGGATGGTCATAAGCAGCTCTAAAACAAAATCCATGGTGATATCACGAGAAGAAAGAAAACATCAGATTAAGTTGGGAGAACAGGTCCTGGAGCAGGTCGACCACATTAAATATCCCGGAGCTATTATAGACCGAAAAGGGGGCATCAAAGAAGAGTTGGCCACTCGAAAAGCAGCAGCTGGGAGACTTTATCAGGCCATAAATCGAGGATTCTTCAGCAAGAAAGAGGTTGGTAAGAAAACGAAGATGGCTGTATACCGCTCCACCTATGTCCCAGTCTTGACATATGGATGCGAGTCATGGGCAATGACTACAACCCACAAAAGCCAGATCCAAACCTCAGAAATAAGGTATCTGAGGAAGGTGGTTGAAGTAACAAGAAGAGACATGGTCCGCAACCAGACGATACGTCAAGGCCTAAAATCCCACCCGCTGCAGACCCAAATAGAACAGTCCCAACTAAGATGGTTTGGCCATGTCTGCAGAATGGGAGAAGATCGGCTACCACGACAAGCATGGGAAACAAAGAGCCAGGGATCCAGACCTCCAGAACGACCCAGAGTCCGCTGGGAGGACAACATTAGACAATCTTTGAAGGAACGAGGACTAGAATGGAACTAGGCCAGGAGGAACACAGCCGATAGAATAGTCTGGCGCTCTCTCTTCCAAACCTCTACACCTCACGGTAGAAGAGGAACGACTAAGTAAGTAAGTAAGACAAATTATCAAGGAGAAGAAGTGCAAATAACAATACTACAAGAGAGGAAAAAAGAGCGAACTCAATTATGACAGATAGATGGACAGGTATGACTAGTCTAGATATTATATGAATATGTTCATTTCAGTCTGGAAGACTGATAAACGGATTTCGTGGCGCAATAGAGGAACTCATCTAAAGTTGTTTAATTGCTAGCAATTTCAACTCAAGTTCTAATTAGTGGAGAAACGTCATTGACAGAAATGTCGTGAAGTGGTCTGTTTCACAACATGTCATTATGAGTAACTCTGACTCAAACCGCGCGCCATACTTTGTGAGAACTGCATGATACCCGAACCAACCGGAAGGTACCTTTATGCCGTGTTTACTAAAGCATTAGACAGTCAAAATGGCCAGTCCTATTTTGTGCAAACCAGTAAGATTGGGATTTAACTACAGCTTTAGGAAAGAAGTACTACCTGGAAGAGGTCACTAATGCAATACTTGGAATGTTGCTCTACACGTCTGTGCAGAGACTTCCACGAATAGTACTATAGGAAGGGAGAAATCTCTGGTTGAATGCATCGAGACCTCAGGTTAGTCCATAATTTTGCAGTTTAGAGTACGCATAGAATAAAATCCACTTAGGAAAGTAAAAGACAATTATATAGGAAGTTAAAAGATAACTCAGAGCGTAGTTTAAGCCTTAGATGAATAAAATTGTTCCAGGAATAACGTAGATAAATGAAATCTTAGTTTTCCTGATTTGTACACATAGGCAGATTTTACATACATTTTGGAACGCAAAACACACGGTGCGTAGTAAACTACCTCTGGCGTCCGGCTTTGGGATATGTACAGAAACGTTCCCTAAATAGAAAAGCAGGCTATAAGAATTCAAACATACAGTGAGCATCAGTTTGTTAATGCAGATTGCCTTTGTCGTTTGTACCTGAAGATCAGACTAATAAATACCCATTAACAGCTCGACTGTATGTGCCTGAGGGTAAGAAAGAATATATATATATATATATATATATATATACAGTACTTTGCAAAAAAAATGGCAGTCATATTGCTCAGCTAAATAAGCTGAAATCTAATTAAATATGCATGTTCTGCCCCAAATTTGCACTCCACTTAAGTGAGCAAACACTACCAAAAGTAAAAAAAAAATTAGCTTAGAGTAATGTCCCTTGATATAAGAGCAGACGACAATTTCTAATGCTAGTGGCAGAAAATGGATGCAAAGTCAAAGTGTATGTAAATTTCACAGCTTTGGAATGAAGGAAATCAAACATGTTCCAACATTTCTAAATCCTTGAACATTCCTGAGCGGACTGTCTACAGAGTTGTGAGTAAATTAAAAGCAGGTAATGGAATCGAGCGAAAAGAAGGTAGTGGGGGGGGGGGGGGGGGGCAAGAATTTTGGTAACAAAGGACCATCGGTGTCTCGCCCAAATCGTTCGGGCTGGGCCAATGAAGAGTGTAGAAAACATACGGCAGCGCATGATCGAGTTGGGAAGCCCAGAGGTATCTAATGCTACTGTCAACCGGGAGCTACACAGGATGAATTACACACAAAAAACGGGTAATTTCGTCACCATTGCTCACAGAGACTCACAAACAGATGCGCTTGAACTGGTGCCACGAACACCAAAATTTGTCATGGGACAATGTGATTTTTTCAGATGAATGTTCTCTTTGGTCTTATCCTGCTCAAATAAATATTTGGACGAAAGGCTCTGTAACGCCTGTGTACCATCGACCGAAACATACCCAGAAATTCCATCTTTGGGGGGAGGGGTGTCAGCAAGAGGTGCCACCCCACTGTGTGTTTCTCACAGAAATTCTCACGAAAGAAAGGTACATCGACATACTAGAGGGACACCTTCTGCCATTTATGCAGGTCATGTACCCCGATGGGTGCACATTTCAACATGACAATGACCCAAATCATACAGCTCATACCCCCAAAGCATGGCTGCAAGAGAAGAATGTGATAGTGCTGAAGTGGCCCAGCAACAGTCCCGATCAAAACCCAATTGAAAACGTTTGGGCACTACTCAAGAATCATTTAAAAAAGAGTGGACTCAGAGACGTTGAACAATTGAAGAAGGTAGCTGAAAAATACTGGGACAGTCTGACTCTCAATTACCTACAAACATTTGTGGGAAGTATGCCTCGCCGCATCCAGGCTTTCCTTGCTGGAGAAGGCAACATTATATTGTACTGAAACCACTGTTAATAGATAGGGGAGATACCAATCTTCCTCTGGACATACAGTTTTTATTATTATTTGCTTCTATGATGTGCTGCGTTGCGAAAATATGACTGCCATTTTTTAATTTTTTTTTTTGCAAAGTACTGTATATATATATATATATATATAATATATATATATATATATATATATATATATATATATATATATATATATATATATTATATATATATATATATATATATATATATATATGTAGTTCTATTGGTTAATTACAGTGTGCGTTAGGAAATGTGTAGATGTGTTTTTGAACCATTGTGTAATTTTCTAGAGGCAAAACAATGTAAAGATATATATTCAAATAATTGAGAATGGTGGCGAAAGAGTGTATGTAGGTTTAGAAAAGCATTTAAAGAATTATTTCTTGATGGAATGGACCACACACCAGGAACGTAAGGAATGATGAAATCAATTGTTTTACTGGATTGTTTAAGCTATTACTTAGTATTTTATACAAGACCTAATCCTTGTATGGAGACGGATCATAGACAAATGGCTCTAACTAAGGATTTAGAGGAAAATTGTAGTCACCGTGAACTGGATTTGATTATTACTGTTATAATATGTCCTGTACATTTGCTAGCACACTGTCTAAAACTGTCTATCATCCCCAGCCTTTGTGATAGTGGGGTAGTGATGGACAATATAGAGGTTACATTTAACATGTTTCAGGTTATATCCTGTAAACCCAACTACTCATGAAAGAGTCAGCGCCTACTGAAGTTACTACTGGTGCAAGTGCCTTTTGAGTTCAGAGGGCCAGTCATCAAGTAACTACTGCCTGGAGGAAGTTCAACGAATTTTTCCTTCCAGGACAAGAGTGGAACCAGCTTCATTCTAATAGATGAGTTGCAAAGCAAGTCAACTGTAGAGTATCTGAGTCACACCACAATAATAGACAACACGAGTTCATGATGAACCGTGTTTGGGCATAGATATAGCCAGTGATATCCTAACATTCAATGACAGTGAAATAAAAGTGTTTGTAAGATATAGATAGTCGTCAAGCAGAGATAGTTAACTGAAGAAAGACCTTCCAACAACTGTAATGACTTTTTGATACCTTCGAACTATTTTCTAATGTTTTATTTATTTACTGTTGTAATTGAATTTGATTTCCTTGAAAGCTTTTCAAACAGAAAAGAAAAACTGTAAAAATAAATTGTAAATATTTACCAGCAGACTTATTTAAATTATTTAAGTTAAGTTCAAGTTCTTGTTGGTAGATAATTTAGCAAAGCTAATAATAATAATAATATTAACAGAGGAGAATCTGGAGAGGGGCAAGTAGGGACCTAGAGTAATATATTACCATCTTCTCTATGAACTTATACAGCTTGTTCCTACCTTTGATATCTATATACCCTTACTCTTTTCCGCGAATGGGGTATTACTTTTAAGACAAGACTCTTATCTGGCACTATCCTGGTATCACCTGATACAACTTTGTGTCCAGTAAACTTATTAATTTCAATAACATCTACCTTCTCGTGACAAGAAACAATGTATGACTTTGAGCAGAGAACTACTTAATACAGACCCTGAAATGTTGGATGATGGCCATCTGATGAGATTGGCAACCAGATTAGGGGAATATTGATGGTGTCATAGTTGCGGCATTCGTTGCTATGTGTTGCCGTATCTTTTGCACGTTGGGATGAATGACATGAAAGGACAGTTATTACCTACCATGTGTCGTCCTCTTTAAAGAAACATTTGCCCAGTCCTCCTATGCGTGTCATCGGCTGAAGTTCTTTCCACGTCTTCCTCATCATTTTAATTTCTGTTCAGGTTGTCTTCTCCGTGAGTTTTGGTATAGCTCATCTTCTCTTACATTGGGGATCTACAACAACGACTGCCTTGTAATGCCATTAACAGTCTTCCTCAATTTGTGTCTTGTTCATCTCCAACGTCTTCTTGTCATCTTCTGTTACACTGCCACTTATCTGGTTCTTGTCATCTTCTGTTACACTGCCACTTATCTGGTCCTTGTCATCTTCTGTTACACTGTCACTTATCTGGTTCTTGTTATCTTCTGTTACACTTCCACTTTTGTGGTTCTTGTTATCTTCTGTTAAGCTGTCACTTATCTGGTTCTTGTTATCTTCTGTTACACTGTCACTTATGTGGTTCTTGTTATCTTCTGTTACACTGTCACTTATCTGGTACTTGTTATCTTCTGTTACACTGCCACTTATGTGGTTCTTGTTATCTTCTGTTACACTGTCACTTATCTGGTACTTGTTATCTTCTGTTACACTGTCACTTATCTGGTACTTGTTATCTTCTGTTACACTGTCACTTATCTGGTCCTTGTCATCTTCTGTTACACTGTCACTTATCTGGTTCTTGTTATCTTCTGTTACACTTCCACTTTTGTGGTTCTTGTTATCTTCTGTTAAGCTGTCACTTATCTGGTTCTTGTTATCTTCTGTTACACTGTCACTTATGTGGTTCTTGTTATCTTCTGTTACACTGTCACTTATCTGGTACTTGTTATCTTCTGTTACACTTCCACTTTTGTGGTTCTTGTTATCTTCTGTTAAGCTGTCACTTATCTGGCACTTGTTATCTTCTGTTACACTGTCACTTATGTGGTTCTTGTTATCTTCTGTTACACTGCCACTTATCTGGCACTTGTCATCTTCTGTTACACTGTCACTTATCTGGTTCTTGTTATCTTCTGTTACAATGCCACTTATCTGGTTCTTGTTATCTTCTGTTACACTGTCACTTATCTGGTTCTTGTTATCTTCTGTTACACTGCCACTTATCTGGTTCTTGTTATCTTCTGTTACACTGTCACTTATCTGGTACTTGTTATCTTCTGTTACACTGTCACTTATCTGGTTCTTGTTATCTTCTGTTACAATGCCACTTATCTGGTTCTTGTTATCTTCTGTTACACTGCCACTTATCTGGTTCTTGTTATCTTCTGTTACACTGTCACTTATCTGGTACTTGTTATCTTCTGTTACACTGCCACTTATCTGGTTCTTGTTATCTTCTGTTACAATGCCACTTATCTGGTTCTTGTTATCAGCATCACATTGACCTTGTCGCAACATTTCAAGCCTCTTTTTCTACTGAAGCACGTATTTACGAAAGGCTTTAGCTTTATGGACGCTTGTGTTGTTGTTTAAATTCAATTAAATACTACGGGAAGAACATCTTACCATTTACTGCACACACACACACAAAATAATTTTTCACGCTGAAAAACATATAATGTGGAAAATTAGGTCAGGTATCTTTTCTACACAAACCTACACTTTGGGTTTTATTTAAACTGGAAGCAAAGGGGAAGGGATGACAATGCATAGTTGTTTGTTGATATGCCTAAATTGGTATATTAATATTATCAAAGGATACTTTTCACTTGGCATATTAGCAACTCACAAGCTGTAACTCTGCATACTCTAGCAATGTGTGAGCGGAACAGTTTATTTTAAATAAGGTAACAATATAAAATAATGTAACAAAAAACTACGTGTAATTACCTGTTTATTATATAAAAATCACAACACAATTAAACCAAATACAAGCTACAGACTACACAAGTGATGTTGTTCATACTTTTAAAAGGCTATTCGCCAATCAGTATAGTAAATTCTGCTACTACAATGCTACATAAGGAAGGGAAACCCGAGGCCTGTAAACGGTAAATTAATATAAAACAAATATAAAGGTACGTTTTCAGGCACTCGTAAGAAATAAAGAAGTATAACACTAGACAACAGAAAAACCACAGATATGAGTGGCTTACCCAGGATTCGAACCCTGGAAACCCCGCCTACTTATGCAAGCAAATCACACTATTCTCCCTGCCATCAACGCATCACCAATGAATGATGCTTCGATGACAGGTCATTAGTGCGAACCGAAATACATAACACCAGAAGTTTACCATAAGCAGTACAGCCTATTGATGACGCAATCACTTCTGTTGTTTCCCTATTAAATTAATTTAATTTACTACAATGCCACTCCAACTTCAAATGTATGTGGTTCACCTAATGGATAATTAAAAACGCAAAAAAGCATAGTCAAACACAACGACGCTTTGAAACAAAGAGCAACCCGGTCTTAACCTTTACAGCTTCTGGACAATTAGCAATACAATAACCTGTCTGCTAGTCACTTCTGAGTGATATCTACACTCTTAGCCTCTCTCACTCTCACCCACAGCCAAGATTACGAGGAACGACTGCTTTCCTTCGGGTCAAATACACAGTTCACAGAACTGACTTGTTCATGTCTTAAGCACAGTTGCCTGTTTACTGCTCTCATTAATTTCCTCTCGTCCCATAACCTCTGACCGTCACATAACCTTTGACCTTTACATAACCTCTGACGGGTACTCACTTGTTCAAGATTTCACTTCACCCCAGCTCTAAAGATGGGAACATTCATTTAGTGATTTAACCTGTTACCAATTCTCCTAGTTCTTTTGTGTGCAGTTTCAGCTTTGCACCACTGTCTCTGAATCACGCACCTTTCCTAAAATAGCCCCTTACGCTTTAAAGAGGAATCCGTTAACCTTGCCTATATATGTTAAAGATACACAAGTGAAATTATCCAGCGCCACACTATGAAGTAAAGTTTCTTCTCTTTCATTCTGTACCTAGCCCACAACTTGGAAGGTAGACAAGAACTAACGAAGGAAGTTACAACGAGGTGGAATATCGTATAAAAGTGGTAAACAACTAACCAAATCGTCAGACTTTGAGGATTTTGATGCCAGGGTGTAATATGTAAGCCTTCTACTTCGTCTTTTTAATCTGTTTCCTTTTCGCTCCTAAAGGAGCATAGTGCTTTCAGTACAGCTGATACCTAGGCAGGAAACCTGCAGTAAAATATTCACATGTTCTTGAAGCGATGGTTTCTGAAGCAATATCTTTTGCGTGACAAAGTTGTCAGCTCCAATGCAACTTCATTTTAGTCATCAATTTTGGCATTCCTGAGAGAGTGGGCTTGTTCTTTCTTTGTCTCCTCTGGTGGATTTTGATGTTATGAAATGTTGTTGTTATGTATTTATATTGTACTGAATGAGGTCAGCTGTGAAGGCCCCTGAGTATAACAATTTTTACTTTGAAGTCACAGGGAGCCTTTCTGCTACCACCTTATGATCTCATTCAGACTTATACTTGACTAGTATGTATGATAGCTACGTCTAATGTCTAGGGTTATGAACAGGCGGTGTGATGGTACTTTAATACTTAAACACACACACACCTAAATAAATATTAACTACTATGATCAACTGAACTAACACCGTGCTTTAAATTTTGGTATTAAATTATTTTTTACAATTTTATTTTGTCCTGAGCCTAGAATTATTCTGGTCAGGACTTTCAACTCAAAGGAAATCAATTTATATAAATATAGATGATTTAATTTAACAAAAGAGACAATTTGTCTAAACACATATTTTACACATCGAATAATGGTGTTAATACATTTCTAATACTAATGTTAAACTAGCACTGGATGGTGGGTCGGGATTCTTTAATCACTCCCATGTCTCTATTTTACAACTCTTAATTTTTTATTTCTTGGGGGTGGAAATATTTTTAGTTATATCAGTTCTGAAACACTAATTCTAGTTGATGCAGAGTCATGTGCCAAACTGTATACTCATCTAGCACGTGTAGTTGCTGTCAGTTGTCACTCCGGCCAATGGCCACTGTTGTACTTGTCCAAAAGTAATAGGGTAGACAGCGTGTACTCCTATCACTACTGGAAACACAAGTCTGCTCAAATTCTTTACTCAGGAATCTGGCACCGGACTAGTGCCAGAAAAAAACCCACAAATTCAATGAAAACACACAGGTACGTTGATCTAGCACAACTTCAGACGTGATGCTGGCTGGACTATGACGTCCTTTTTTCTTTAGTATATATATATAGTAAGGCAAGTCACACTTTACAGACTATCAATCGTCCTGCTTCAGGGACATTATTAATTCAAATGGCGTCGAGCCGTCAAATTTTCTAGTAATATTAACTGTTTTGGCCAATGAGAGCGGACGATTCCCAATTCTGACTTCAATTTGAAAAAACAAAGCCAAAAGTACAGCCCAATTTTCGTGTACCTCTGTCTGTTGGTCCGTCCGATCTTGGCGTTAGTTAAAAATAGACTTGCTTTTTAGCCCAACACATTTGCCTCTCCCTCTTAAAGTTCCCCACTTGGACTTTGAATCTACCTCCTAAGCTTAATTTCGTAAACCGCGGTCAAAAAATGTTATGTATAGCGAATGCAAACATGAGGGTCTGTCCGTCAATGTGTCTGGGACTATCTAGTATTATGACCATATCTTTATTATTAACTGGACGATTTTGAAGAATGGAACATATTATTAATCAGGAGAAGATACTGCATTAAACTAACCAAGTTTTATGGCCATATCCCTTGTAATAAAGAATTCCATATATTTCCATACTATTCGTAAATTTCTACTTTTCTATAAAAGACTCCATCTTTCCCCCACTCTCTCGTTGTTCAAACCGAAACCACTAGTCGTTACGTCAGAAAAATTACGCTACTTGGCAGACACTGCGTTGTCTATGTGTTTATACATTTCCCACGGTGTGAATATAGTAAGCGACATGCCTGTGGCGTTGCGCCGTTTTATTCAAACATGCCCAAAAATACTACGCGCGTTCGCTGACAATTTGTGTGTTTTCCAAACCAACACGTGTCAAAAGTATCATTCTTCTGTCGCTCCTCTCTTACTCCATCCAGATGAAAAACGGATTGATCGTGTCCCAATGTTATAAATAGTTTTCCAAGGCCATTAGACAACGATAGTAATATTTACTCTACGTTAGTGTCTGAAAAATCAACTCGCTTTCGGCGTAGGTGAAGAAGAAGCATCACAACTCCACCATTTTTATTTTTACACTATATAGACTTTAAAAATCCTACACATGGGATCGGTGTATCAATGTATATCATCACACATCTCCCCACTTAAGAACATGCACTGATGCAAGTTCATAATCAGTGATATACACAGGCACTTCTAGAGATATAAGCCTTGATGACTCGATCAACCCTACTCAATAAATACGAAAACATTCTGTGACCCCGGGAATGCATATTTAATAATCCTGGAATGAATAATTTGTTACGTGCATGACTACCTTTAAACGAGCATTTTCATGCTTAGGCCGATGTGATAATATAACGAGTGGCTTATGGTATCTTATGGACCAATAAATGTATTTATTGCATAAATATATCCAACATTTTTATTAGACCAGATTAAATGACATTCGTTTTTCGCTGGTTGAACTAAGTTTATTTTTTTTTCCGCTTGTTCAACTTGCGACTAAGCATAAGCGACTGTTCAGTTCCTGATGTGAAAGGACCTTTGTAATCAGTGATATACACAGATCACATTTGTTCGATAAGCCTGTGAATACTCTGTTTTTCATCAACAAGGTGCCTACTCAAGAAATCTACACCCACATTCTGTGACCCGGGAATATATTTAATATTGAATTAATAAGGCTGTATAAGCAACGACTACCTTAATAAACGAGCATTTTCATGCTTGGCCTGTGATAAGAATACGAGTGGCTGATGGTCTGTTTGGACCACAAATGTCCTACCATAGAGATATATCTGGAACATTTTTATAGCCCAGATTAAAGCTAGACATTCTTTTTCGCTGGTTGAATAGTTTTTTTCCGCTTTGTTCAACTTGCGACTAGCATAAGCGACTGGGTTCAGTTCCCCATTTGGTGAAGAGGACGTTTGTAACAAAGTGACCCATATGTCTACATTGCTTGCATCCGTTCCTACCACGAATTCCTGAGTCAAATCATTCAATTTTAAAATAGGCTTGCTAGTGAGTTTTTCATTTAACTCTTGGTAAGCCAATTCACACTGTGCGGACCAAACAATTTTATCAGGATGTCCCTTACGGGTTAAATCAGTCAAAGGAGCACATATAGAGTTAACATTTTTAATGTACTTTTGATAAAATCCAAACAACGATACAAAATATCGCACATCTTTTTTTGTCTGTGGCCGCTGTGCTCTTTTCAATTTCTCCAGATTCTTGGGGCCAGGGGTCATGCTACCCTGATGTACTGTATGTCCCAGGAATTCCAACTCTTTACATCCAATACAACATTTTGTTGATCTAGCAGTCAAGTTAGCCTCTTTGAGTCTATCAAACAACATAGCCAAAGAGTTAACGTGTTCCTCAAACGTTTCAGTAGTGATGAGGATATCATCCATTAAATTAGTGATGCATGGATTATTCAGTGGATCCAACAATTTTTGCATCATCCTTGAAAACACACTCGGAGAATTTTTCAACCCAAAAGGCAACATGTTGAACTCATAATGTCCTTCCGATGTGCTAAAGGCTAAGTAAGGTCGAACCACAGGCTTTAATGGAATTTGATAATAGCCCTTGCTAAGATCCACCTTAGAAAAATATTTTGCCTTGTTCAGCCTGGCAAATAGTTGAGTAGTGTCAGGTAGAGGATCCACCTGATTTTCTGTGACAGCATTCAGTTTCCTGTAATCTATGCACAGACGATGTTCCCTAGAGGGTTTTCTCAGCAAAACCACACTAGAGCTATAAGGAGATTCACTGTGAGAAATAATCCCTTCTTTCAACAAATACTCTATCTCCTCTTTCAAAGCTTTCTCCTTAGCGAAAGGAATAGAATAGGCTCTCATACAGATGGGTGTTGGGTCTATTAACTTCATATCGTATTCCAACAAATTGTTATGCCCCGGCTTATCCGTTTAACTTTTAAAACTAACGTCTGTATGTTTCAATCAGAAAACCAGTGCTTTTGAAGCCAAAACCCGCTCCTTCTGGTTTTTAGTCAGGTGCTTACTGACTTTCACCTGTGCCGAACTATATCCGTGTTTCACATGGTTTCAGGGGACTACTCATGGAAGGTGAGTGGTTCCTTTTTCATTTCCGTTGGCGATAGCCAAGGTCAGTAAAGGTGTCCCCAATTCCTGGATTTGTCTGTCCAGATACTTCTTTATGTAAAGGTTCACGTGATAGATTTTCTCTTACCCCTTCTTGTCAATTTTATAAGATTTTTTTTATTCTAGACACACCCTCTCTAGAACTGTATATGGACCTTATGCCATCCAATTTGCAATTTATTACTGCTACCAATGGGGTAATAGAAGAAGCACCTTCTCACGGGCATGCAGACTGCGTACAGCTAAATTTTGTTGCTTCCGATTCTCTATCCTTCGCTTTCTTATTCCAAAAATATGCAGCTATCCGGGATGTTTTTTCCTCGGGCTTGTCTGAGCCATTATCATTTGCAAGTTTCCAGCCAGTTGTTACATATAAAGTGATCAGCTCGTTCACATATTGATATGATGAGGAAACAGTCTCTCTTCTGCCTTCTCATCTTCCATGTCCCTCAACATGGCTTCCAATGGTATCTTTGTTGGACCTCCCAAATAACAAGATTGCAGACAACAATTCGAGAACTTTTACATTTAGGTATTCGCGCACCGGATGGCATTAAATTCATCGATACTTTTGGAAAAGTTTCTGTCGACTATGGTTGATTTTTCTTCCGTAGATGTCATCACATAAAGTAACACATCCCTCACTACCATTTTCGTTCGCCTCTTGGGTTTTCTTCCCACTTTAAATTTCCTTGATGAACATGGAGAATCTTCTCTCTCAAGTTATCTTCCTCCAGTTCACATAATTCCGACGGTGGAGATGTGACCATGCTTGGCTTATTCTGGGGTAGAATCACTCTTTGTACCTCGCCGACATAGTGCAAAGCCATTCTAACTACATTAACTGTTTCACTTCTTGACTGATGTGTGAAAAGGGGTTTTCCCATTCCACTTCTGTCTACTTTATTATATTTATTTAAAAAACAGCACATTATTTTCAGGCCTAAGTTTGCCCCGTGGCGTTTCTAGGTCCTGATTATTATTTTCTCCACTTGTGGGTGTTCCCTCATGAAATATGCCGCAGGCTTCTACAAAATTTTCAATGTCTATCATTACATCTGGCCAATAATATTTTTGAGAAACCTTTTGGCAGAGGGTACCTACTTTCTCGTGGTCCCCATCTTTTCCAACATGTAAACTCCTTATTACGTCTGCCCTAAACATCTTAGGAAGTACCAGTTGTCCGTGACCATTTGAACGAGTTCCGGTCTTCCTATATAAGAGTTTATTCTTCATATAGTAATCTCCTTTGCTTGGAGGTGTGTGACATTTCGGCAACTTTTTAAAACATGGCTTGAGTGATCTGTCCTCTGCCTGTGCCTTCCTCATTTCCTCTGGATGAGTATTAATGGGATTATCCTCCTCCTTCTTAGACTGTGATCTGGTCTGCACTGTTGCCATAATCACAGGTCTCTTGGGATTCCCCAAGAAGACATAAATACAGCCCAATATCAAAGGGTAGATGGGTTCGTCTATTACTGCTGCTCTGATTACTCCTTCCACATAGCGAGTTTTTACAGTTATCCTTGCGATGGGAAGTGTCATGAGTGGTATGTCCTTAGTCGCCTCTTGTATCTCCACTGTTTCTGTGGTATACTGACCTGGGTTCACTAGGCTTGAACTCACGACAAAATCAAAATCTAGACCTGTATCATAAAGGCACCTCACGGTGACCCCGTTGCATACAACGTCCTCACACACTGGGGGGTGATAAGGTTCCTGCTTTCCAGTAGGTTTGATGTTTAATCCCTGGTTCCCCGTTTTCATTGCAGCAAAGTTAGAAGGTTTCCTAATACAAACTTTGGTGTCATGATTGTCCCTCTTACACCATTTACACCACTTCTTTCCTTGATTAAAATGTTTTCTTTCATTATATTTTTGGTCATTGAACTGTGGGTTTCTATCTCGATAATCATTTCGTGGCCTATCAAAGATTTGCTTACCTTTGTTACCCTGATATTTGTTATCAAATTTATTAGAGTTTTGTTAGGCCCTATAGTTATCTACATGCTTCTTTTTAGCGCCAGCTATATCTGCCTGGGCCGCCTGATACCTCTCTGTGACAGTAAGTACCTCACCCAACCTCTCTGCATCTTGTTCCATGAGAAAATTTCTCAGGTGTGGAGCCATGGACTCTCTTAATTGCTCTATCATGATCATTTCTTTAAGATCTTGTGTCTTCCCCAGAGCAGTCCATTTCTCCAAATAGGTTTCCAATCTGGGAGAGAATTGGGGGTATGTCTCCCCAGACAAAAGCTTGGCGTTTCTAAACTTCTTACGATAAAATTCTCCATTCTTCTCATGTCTTAACAACAAAGCCTGCTTTAGTATATCACAATTGTCTTGGTCGTCTTTACTCATCAACTCCGCCTATGCCGGTCGCAAGCCCGGATGAAAAAGGAGGAGGGCTGCCTGCATGGAGGCCGTAAGGAGGCAGCCCCTCCACCATGCAAAGGCACAACAGGCCAATAACTTGTTTGTCTTAAACTATGATTACAAGTAATATAAGAGACAAAACCGGACTGACTCTAAAGGCGACGAACTGGAACGGACTACGGACTACGACTTATGGAACTTGGAGCACAAGAACTATAAATTTGAAAGAAGAGGAGCTGATGGAAGAGATGATTAAAGCGAAACTAGAAATCTTGGCTGTTACCGAAACAAAGAAAAAGGGACAAGGAGTCATGGATCTCGATGGCAACACTCTTCTGTACAGTGGTGTACCCACATCTGAAAGAGCTAAAGGGTGCGTGGGTTGCATTGTTGCCAAAAACCAGAAAGATAGTATCAAGGGATGGAACTTTGTCTCGGAGCGCATTATGGTTGCAAAACTAAAAGAAGGAGAAACCATAGTCAACCTGGTCACAGTGTATGAGCCAAATGAGGATGAGAGAGCAGAGGTCAAGGAAGAATTCTTCGAGCTGCTTCAAAGGACAGTGGATGACTGCCAAGATGAAATTATCATGCTCGGAGATTTCAATGCCAGTGTTGGAAATGACCATGCTAGATGGGGTGGTTTTATCGGAAGATATGGAGAAGATACTCTCAATGACAATGGAAAGCGACTTCTCAGATTCTGCAGTGAGCTAAATCTGATCGTTAACCAATACAAAGTTCCCCCATAAGAGCATACATGCATACACTAGGTGTGAACCAACAAAGAATGAGAAGTCAGTGATCGACTATGCCATTGTTAGGAGGAGCTCATTCAAATATGTCCGGGATGCTAGAGTCTGGAGGGGGCCAGAGATTGGAAGTGATCACTACCTGCTTACAATCAAAAGAACAACTGAAAGAGTTGCTCAGCCTAGGAACTGCCCAGCACCACGCAAAAAACCAAGTAAACGAACGGAAGAAATGAGCATTAAGACCTACAAGCTGAAAGAGCCAGAAATTAAGACCAGATATCAGGGGCTTATTGCTACAGTGGTGAGAAACGCAGAAGATCAACCTGATGACTTGGAAACCCTGGGGCTTAAATTCAAGGACATCATAAAGACAGCTGCTGCAGAAGCATGTGGTGAAGTCCGACTTGGGAACCAGAGAAAGAGGACACCTTGGTGGACAGAGGAAGTCAAAGAGAAAATAAGAGAGAAGAAAATGGCATGGAAACAATACTTAGGAGCTAAAAACACAACAGGACAAATGGAAAAATATAGAGAATATGTGACACTCAGAACAGAAGCAAAGAACAAAGTGCTAGCAGCAAAACAGAAGTCCTGGGAAGAATTTGGAGAAAAGCTAGAAAAAGATGCACAAGAAAACCAGAAATTGTTCTATAAGACCCTAAAGAACACGAGGAAAGAAAAACAATGCCCTCTCAAATTTATAAAGGACAAGCAAGGCAAATTGCTTACTGCCCCGAAGGAAGTAATGGAAAGATGGAAAGAATATTTCTCAGAACTCCTTGATGGTGAGCAAGGTCAAGCATCAGAAATGATAACCACTAACACAGAAGAGAAAACCAATGGTGGTGAAGATGACATAAAGATGGAAGAACTGAAGGCAGCACTGGAGAAAATCAAGATGGGCAAAGCAGCAGGGCATGATGATATAACACCAGAAATGGTTAAGTACATGGGAGCATCAGGCGACCTATTACTCCTAAGGATCCTACAGGCAGCGTGGTGCAACAAGTCCTTACCAAAGGATTGGGAGATTGCCATCATAACACCGATTTTCAAAAAGGGTGACAATCGACAATTTGGAAACCACAGAAGCATATTCCTTCTCAGTGTCCCTGGTAAAATCTACTCTAGAATCCTAGAGCAGAGACTCCGATGCCTAGCTGAGCCACAATTGGATGAAGCCCAGTGCGGATTCCGAGCAAACCGAAGTACTCAAGACCTAATCTTCACACTCAGGCAGCTGAGTGAAAACACCATTGAATACAAAAGTGAGATCCATCTTTGTTTCATGGATCTGGAAAAGGCGTTTGACAGGGTCCCCTGGAGCAAACTTTGGGACTGTTTGGCAAAGAAGAACATTCCAGCACCTCTGATTCATGCTATACAGAGCTTCTACAAGTCTTGCAAAAATTGTGTGAGGACACAAACCATAAGTCAGAAGAGTTCAAGACCATCACTAGTGTAAGTCAAGGCGATATCCTGTCACCTTATCTTTTCATACTCCTCATGGACGATGTCATCAAGGCATGTAAGGAAAGAACAAGAAAGTATTCAGTGGGGTACTGGAAGATGAGACAGGTTTGTATTTCAGAGCTAGCATTTGCTGATGATGTTGTCCTGATTGCTAAATCAGAGACACATCTCCAATCCAACCTGCAGGTCTGGAAGGAAGATCTGGAGAAGAGAGGGATGGTCATAAGCAGCTCTAAAACAAAATCCATGGTGATATCACGAGAAGAAAGAAAACATCAGATTAAGTTGGGAGAACAGGTCCTGGAGCAGGTCGACCACTTTAAATATCTCGGAGCTATTATAGACCGAAAGGGAGGCATCAAAGAAGAGTTGGCCATTCGAAAAGCAGCGGCTGGGAGACTTTTTAAGACCATGAAGCGAGGATTCCTCAGCAAGAAAGAGGTTGGTAAGAAAACGAAGATGGCTGTATACCGCTCCACCCATGTCCCAGTCTTGACATATGGATGCGAGTCATGGGCAATGACTACAACCCACAAAAGCCAGATCCAAACCTCAGAAATGAGGTATCTGAGGAAGGTAGTTGAAGTAACAAGAAGAGACATGGTCCGCAACCAGACGATACGTCAAGGCCTAAAATCCCACCCGCTGCAGACCCAAATAGAACAGTCCCAACTAAGATGGTTTAGCCATGTCTGCAGAATGGGAGAAGATCGGCTACCACGACAAGCATGGAAAACAAAGAGCCAGGGATCCAGACCTCCAGGACGACCCAGAGTCCGCTGGGAGGACAACATTTGACAATCTTTGAAGGACCGAGGACTAGAATGGAACCAGGCCAGGAAGAAGACAGCTGATAGAATGGTCTAGCGCTCTCTCTTCCAAACCTCTACACCTCACGGTAGAAGGGGACCGACTACGTAAGTAAGTAAGTCTTTACTTATCTTTGCAAACACTTCATAAGATGCTCCCCTAAGACCCTGGATAACTTAAGACTCCATCTGTCTTTTTCCAGCCCATAAGTAGTGGCTAATACCTCAAACCTGCTTACGAATGATTCAATGTCATCGTCCCTCTCAACAAAATGGTCTAAATGGAACCCCATGGCGGAGGTTGAGGCTCCCTGACTAGCAGTGGCATCGGAGGTAGACGAGCTGTTACCACCTTCAGGAGCATGGCCTTGTAATTCCAACTTCCTTAGTCGTATCTCGTGCTCCCTTTGTAATCTCCTATCTTCTGCTTCCCTTTCAGCAGCCAGTCTTCTTTCCTCGGCTTCCAATTTCTTTTCCTCAAATTGGAGCCGCTTTATTTCTGCCTCCCGGTCCGCCTCCAATGCCCTAGTCTCTTTGTCAGCCTCAATCTGTAATCTTTTTATTTCTTTATCTTGTTCTAATTTAATAAATTTATCACACTCTGATGTCACATATTGAACCAGAGCCTGCCCCTCCATAGCCATCTCTTTAGCAGCCAGCACAGCAGCAGATCTGAACTTTGCCAAGTCTGCCATCTTGTTTCAATCAACTCTAATAATGTTCTAAGACCAATTTAAAAACTCTAATTAACAAAGTACTAACTATGATTAATTAATTAACTACTGGCCGTGACAATTCATCAACTATAAATCTCCATCCTAAATTATTTTTATTAATTGATAACTTTAATCTTTAGGGACACTAGTGCTACAATATTTGAATTCTCTACAAAATGATAGGTTTAAATCCCAGACGAGCCCCCAATATATGTGGTGGATTTTGATGTTATGAAATGTTGTTGTTATTTATTTATATTGTACTGAATGAGGTCAGCTGTGAAGGCCCCTAGGTATAACAATTTATAGGGTGAAGTCTTAGGGAGCCTTTCTGCTACCACCTTATGATCTCATTCAGACTTATACTTGACTAGTATGTATGATAGCTACGTCTAATGTCTAGTGTTATGAACAGGTGGTGTGATGGTGCTTTAATATTTAAACACACACACACACACCTAAACAAATATTAACTACTATGAACAACTGAACTAACACCGTGCTTTAAATTTTGGTATTAAATTATTTTTTACAATTTTTTTATTGTCCTGAGCCTAGTATTCTTCTGGTCAGGACTTTCAACTCAAAGGTAATCAATTTATATACATATAGATGATTTAATTTAACAAAATAGACAATTTGTCTAAACACATATTTTACACATCTAATAATGGTGTTAATAAATTTCTAATACTAATGTTAAACTAGCACTGGATAGTGGGTCGGGATTCTTTAATTACTCCCATGTCACTATTTTACAACTCTTAATTTTTTATTTCTTGGGGCTGGAAATATTTTTAGTTATATCAGTTCTGAAACACTAATTCTAGTTGATGCAGAGTCATGTGCCAGACTGTATACTCATCTAGCACATGTAGTAGCTGTCAGTTGTCACTCCGGCTAATTGCCACTGTAGTACTTGTCCAAAAGTAATAGGGTAGACAGCGTGTACTCCTATCACTACTGGAAACACAAGTCTGCTCAAATTCTTTACTCAGGAATCTGGTACCGGAATAGTGCCAGACAAAAACCCACAAATTCAATGAAGACACACAGGTACGTTGATCTAGCACAACTTCAGACATGCCGCTGGTTGGACTATGACACCCTTTATTCTTTAGCATTTATATATATATATATATAGTAAGGCACGTCACACTTCACAGACTATCAATCGTCCTGCTTCAGTGACATTATTAATTCAAATGGCGTCGAGCCGTCAAATTTTCTAGTAATATTAACTGTTTTGGCCAATGAGAGCGGACGATTCCCAATTCTGACTTCAATTTGAAAAATGCCAAAAGTACAGCCCAATTTTCGTGTACCTCTGTCTGTTGGTCCGTCCGATCTTGGCGTTAGTTAAAAATAGACTTGCTTTTTAGCCCAACACATTTGCCTCTCCCTCTTAAAGTTCCCCATTTGGACTTTGACCCTACCTCTTATGCTTAATTCGAAAACCGCGGTCAAAAAATGTTATGTATAGCGAATGCAAACATGAGGGTCTGTCCGTCAATGTGTCTGAGACTATCTAGTATTATGACCATATCTTTATTATTAACTGGGCGATTTTGAAGAATGGAACATATTATTAATCAGGAGAAGATACTGCATTAAACTAACCAAGTTTTATGGCCATATCCCTTGTAATAAAGAATTCCATATATTTTCCATACTATTCGTAAATTTCTACTTTTCTATAAAAGACTCCATCTTTCCCCCTCTCTCTCGTTGTTCAAACCGAAACCACAAGTCGTTACGTCAGAACAATTACGCTACTTGGCAGACACTGCGTTGTCTATGTGTTTATACATTTCCCACGGTGTGAATATAGTAAGCGGCATGCCTGTGGCGTTCGCCGTTTTATTCAAACATGCCCAAAAATACCACAGGCGTTCGCTGACAATTTGTGTGTTTTCCAAACCAACACGTGTCAAAAGTATCATTCCTCTGTCGCTTCTCTCTCACTCTATCCAGATGAAAAACGGATTGATCGTGTCCCAATGTTATAAATAGTTTTCCAAGGCCATTAGACAACGATAGTACTATTTACTCTACGTTACTGTCTGAAAAATCAACTCGCTTTCGGCGTAGGTGAAGAAGAAGCATCACAACTCCACCAATTTTATTTTTACACTATATAGACTTTAAAAATCCTACACATGGGATCGGTGTATCAATGTATATCATCACATCTCCATAGAAACAACATGAAAGTAAACACTGACTAACTGCTATTCGCTGTCTCTGCTAGTGCCTTCTTGCTCAATGTCACTCTATTCACTAAATTGTGACACAGCTTGTCGGCGTTATTTCTCTTTGAACTTCGCTCTTTCCCATCGATCTAAATTAACGAGCTTCACATTGTCTTCTATAGCTCCTATTCCATCTGCTGATATAGTATGCCCCAAGAATTCAGTCGTTGTCCTAAACAGCTTACACTTTTCTCCATTCAACTTCAGCCCTAGCTGGCATAGCTTAGAGAATACTTTCTCCAGTCGGCTCAATTGTTAGGAAAGTCAGCAGAGTACACTAAAATGTCATCAAGGGATACTAGTATCAGCTGGAACACTAAATCATGCATACTGCTCTGCATTAATCGTTGGAAGGTGCTGGCAGAGTTGGCTAAGCCCATAGGCATCCTGGTGTATTCATAAAGTCCAAAAGGGGTAGTGAAAGCGGTCTTCTCTTGGTCTTTCTCATCCATTGCTACTTGATAGTAACCACTTGCCAGATCAAGTGATGAGAATATCTTTGCTCCTCCTAGCGCATCCAGGTATTCATCTACTCGGGGTAGAGGGTATGCATCCCTCTTCGTCTTGCTATTGAGTGCCCTGAAGTCTACGCAGAGTCTAAGCCGACCATCTTTCTTCCGGACCAAAACTATTGGGAAGGCCGAAGGACTGCAACTCTCCTTGATTATTTGTTTGTCAAGCAATTCTTGTAGGTGATCCTGTACCTCTCTGTAGAAAGCAGGAGGTATTCTCCTGTAAGGCTGCTTAACTGGGGTGTCATATGTTAATGGGATGGTGTGCGTTACCCTGTCCGTGTACCCTACATCTGTCTCATCTGTGGCAAAAAGATCGTCATAGCGTCTCAACAACGCTCTTACTTCCTGCTATTCAGCCTCACTGCCCTCAAACCCGGCCAGGTCAATTGGGCACATCTCGTGCTCTGGATTCGTTTATGGTGGACGTGCTGACATTTCTACCTCTTGAGAACCTACAACTCTGAAATATGTGCTATAGTCCACCCCAGCTTCTGTCAGTACTCCTACTTGTGTCCAGGGAGCTAAAAACAAGTCCTCATCACCCAAATTTATGGCCTGAATATCACAGGACCCACTTCTAAGAACAGTCAATGTATGACTCATAATTAGCCCTCTGTGTTCTAAGTCTCTGTTAGGCTCAAAGAGAAAAGTTCTTTCTGACTGGCCTCCTCTCCTGCATTTGATTGTTATGGCCCTGACCGATCGAGCAGGTACGTGGGTTTGCTTTCTCCCAGCTACCCATACTTTCATAGAGTCTGATTTCTGCGTCATCCCCTGATCTCTTGGAGGGTCCCATCTTATTATGTTCTGTATGTTTGTATTTCCACAAGGAAAAACATTGCTCTGTGATGGTAGACACCTGTGAACCTGTGTCAAACACACAATTTATCTCTTTCACTTTCCTCAGTAGTACTCCTTCAGGCCGACCTCCTACCATCTTGATCCGGTTTTCTTGGTGCTCTCCCTTCACGTTTCTTTCTTTAAACTTCTGGGGATTTGATCCGCTGCTGGTCGACATTTCCTGTGATGGTTGAATCTCTAACCTTCCTTTTGAGTGGCGGTCCTTCTGCCTGCGCTCCACTTTGTGTGATGCCCTAGCGGCAGAGTTACTAACCGGACAGCTCGCTACTAAATGTTGTGCTGACTTGCATTGGAAACATCTTCTAGGTAGAGGACCACATGGACACCTGGCAGCTATATGATTCCCAAAATCAGCGCAGTTATAACACCTGATTCTCCGGGGGCCATTACATACATGAGGTTTCTTTCTGCTTCTGTACCTGCGGCTGTTCCAGTGGCGTCTAGAGTTGGTCCTCCTGTTAATGACCCCCACTTGTCGCACCAACATCTCAGTCTCCCTATTATCTGGAGAAACAGGCCCTTTCCTTCCATTTACATTCTTCCTCAGGCCAACCTGTAATCGCCTGCCACATCTACCTGCACTCTTTCTATTTGAGTCACAAAGCTCCCCTTCCACAGCCTGACTCCCAGCCACAGAGAGGTCTAGTTTAGTGCCTGTTGTGGGCATTCCCTCTGGACATGCCTTAATTTTTTGCACCGAAAGCATCGGATGGTCCTCGCCGGCCTTCTCTGCCTATCTTGCATTTCAGCCATCTGGCGCTTCAGCTGTGCGACCTCTGCTCTGAGTTGCTTCACTTCGGCGTTTCCTTCATGTGACCTGGGTGCCATTTCTTCGTCGGATGCTGTGACTGTGGCTATCCCGGCTTTTGCTGTTTGACCACTCCCAGTCCATCTCAGAGCATCATCTCTTATGGATACAAATGACACTGCAGGCTGGTGCCGGACCCTGTCCTCCATCATTCTCCGCGTCAAGTCGTCCCTTAGACTGGCAACAAACTGGTCCCTTAGCACCGTTTCGTCAAACTTGACACCATTGGCTTTCTCCTGCGCCTCTGCTGCCTGCTCAAATATCTCATGCAGCCTATGGGCAAACTCACGCACCGATTCCCTTGGCCCTTGGTGCGCTGAATAAAATAGCGCCATTAGTTCTTGGGTGCTCCTCGATTCCCCATACACACTGAGTATGGCCTGAAGCATTGCCTCCGGGTCATTGTCTCTTACTTGTATCCGCAGCTCCCTGCGGACAACTGGAGTCACACTGTCGAGGATCACATCGGCTTGGTCCTCCTTACTCATGTAGCCGGACCTCCACGCAGCTCTAACCTCCCTTGCATAGTCCTCCTCGTTTGGCCCCGAATGTTCCCCAAAAGTCCGCACTTTCTTGTGGGTTGGCACCAATATGCACCGTACGTGTTCTGGCTGGGGCCGTGGACCTGCTACTGATCCCTCACTTTGCACCCCTGATGCACCGACCACTTGTGTTGGATCTACATCCTCGTGCTCCCGTTTGCTCGTAGCACGTGTGCTCCTTGCGACCATCTTGCTGCAAGACCGCACTGCTGGGTGTTTACAATATTTGTTCGTTTGCTGTTTGCTCGGTGTCACTGTCTGTCTATCCTGTCCACGACGCCAATTGTCATAGGGTGGGCGATAAATATTCCCTGAACATGAAGGGGGAAGCTGGGGTGTCTTTACGGTCCCATCACAGTAGTGCAAATGCAGTTATAAAAACTCGGATTTTCTAAGGTTTGCGCAAGATGGGTTCCTCGAAGTCTCACAAATGACCACCGATTGCAAATGAAAGCAATTTCTTCTGAATTGTTGGAGCATTTCAATGCTGATGGAGAGATCTTTTTGGATAAGATCGTTACAGGTGACAAAACCTGGGCACATCATTTTGAACCTGAGACAAAAGGACAGTCAATGGAGTGGCATCATCCGCAATCACCAAGAAGAAAGAAATTCAAGACAATTCCTTCAGCTGAAAAGGTCATGATCATTGTCTTTTGGGACATTGAAGGTGTGATTCTTGTGGACGTTATGCCAAGAGGAGAGACAATCAATTCGCAAGCTTACATTAAGACATTGAAAAAACTCAATCAACGTTTTCGCAGAGTTCGGCCGCACAAGAATCCAGCAGATCTGCTTCTCCTTCACGACCATGCGCGCCCTCACACAAGTCTGGCAACACGGGAAGCAATCACCGAATTGGGTTGGACTGTACTACCCCATCCACCCTATAGTCCCTATTTGGCATCCTCTGATTTTCATCTATTTGGTCCACTTAAAGATGCACTCCGTGGGACAAGGTTTGAAGATGATGAAAGAGTGATTCATGCAGCGAAGAAATGGCTACATGATCAAGACAAAATCTGGTACGGGCTAGGAATACATGCACTTGTTTCGCGCTGGCATAAAGCAGTACAATTTGATGGGGATTATGTTGAATAATACCTATGTTTACATGACATATCCATGTATATTGTGTATAAATTTCATGCTTTTTTAATAAACAGCTCGTGAGAAAAACGATGTGGTGCATTACTTTCTTAACGCCCCTCGTAAATTATGGGAAAACATGTGCAAGATAAAACTGTGAATCAAATCAACAACCTAGACACCAAGTACTACTCAAACTGTGAATCCAATCAACAACCTAGACACCAAATACTACTCTATTATTGTTGACTCTACGCCTGACCTGACACTTGTTGACAAGCTATTAATTGTGGTTCGATACTGCTATAATGGAAAACCCTATGAGAGATTTTGATTATTTTTACCGACAGAAAACCGTTCATCAACGACTTTGTTCAACAAAATACAACAAGTCCTGGGTGAACATAAGCGTTCACTTGAAAATATCCGTGCTCAGTCCTACGATAATGCATCTAACATGAAGGGCTCGAAGAAAAGGCTGCAAGCACTCTTTAAAAACATTATAGTCCATTTGAAAATTCGTGCCCACAGAAAGCGTCAATTTTCTCCAAAACTGTTTGTTGTATGGACATGAATTTTTGCACGCAGTATTAGATTTTCCATGCAGTTAAAATTTTGCGATCATTACATCCACAGCTGTCGCGAAATTTGCAAAACGGCGATTTTATTTGATCTTCTTGGAACATTTGCCTAAATCTGCCCGTATCATTAATTCGTACAGTAAATCACAACATTTGTGCGACAAGACGGTTCGAAGGCGTGTCCTAAATGTGTGATTGGTTGTTCACGTGATTTTGATACGAGGAATGATGTATGATAATGAACCATAATAGCAGTAAATCACCAGGAAGCTATGACGAATCGTAACTGTTTATGTGTTATTATAGATTGGCATATGAAATTAGTTTATCACAAACGAAGGAATGCGATCGACGTGCCTCATTCCGAATCGGACGACTCCAATAAGTTCACAACAGTTATTGGTTGGATAAACTGCAAGCCATCTCGCTGCCAGTAATCTTCTTCTTCCTGTAGCACGTGTTCTTCACATTTAGCCCAGTACTCTGTGTCTATTCGTGAAAGGGTCTCACGAGTCATGTCTTTAACATCGCACATTTTAAAAGTGGTGTTCTGGGCGGCTACTTGCCCTTTAACTCTAGCCCAAACCAGCTCTATTGGGTTAAGGTGAGAATGGTAAGGTGGGAGTCGAAGAGAAACATGACCCTGCTCTTGGATGATTTTATCAATCAGATACACTTTTGTCTTATTCCTCTGTCTCACAAGCTGCAACAACTCTGGTTTTAAAAAGCTGTTGTCAGCAAAGATATTTTCATTCACATGCCACTTCCTGATTTCGTCTTTCGTGCTTGCCGAAGTGGCAGCTTAATCCTCCTGCGCTAGAACATTATGATAGGACGCATTATCCATCACCAGACAAGACGGCCTATCTAGAGTCGGGAGGAGTGTATTTACTTTCTAATCTCGAAAAATTTGCCCATTCATTTCACTGTGGTAGTCCCTACCATCTACAGACTTTGATAGAAAAATAAGCTCTGCATCACGGACAAGCCCATTCTGTCTGCTGCCAGCATGTGCTAATATAATGCGTTGACCTTTGCTGCTGGGAATTTTCCTTCTATGGTCTCCGTCAACAGATTGCCATTCTTTCTCGTTCGTATGATGAGCATTAACCCAAAATTCGTCCAAATACACTATATCATAGCCGTCTTGCCTTCTCTCACGAATCTGGCTAAGGTATTTGCTTCGAGCTGCAACCAGATGTGGTTTTTCACATAAAAAATTCCTTCCGCAAGACGGTTTTCTAAAAGTGAAGCCAACACTTCTGACAAGTTGCCAAAGAGTTGTTTTTGAGACGTTAATATCGCATTCTACCAACGGGCTGATCACCCGTTTGCCAGTCACTTCGATTACGGAAACAACAGCAAATGGATTGATTTGCCGTTGCCCTAAAGACGCCAATAGGCGTGATGGGAAACAATGGCAAAGAAAACCTATCTGCTGTTGCCCTAAGACGCCACTAGGCGTAATGGCCACTGACTGCTTTGACGGTCGGTGGCTAAGGACGGAAGAAGAAGAAGAATATCGCATTCTGCTTGCAGCCAACTTTTCAGCATGCGGAGAGTAACAAGTTGATTGGCATTAAACATCTTCAAAATCAAACGTCTAATGACATCCTTGTCAAAATCATCAATTTTTTTCTTCCTTTCTTGCTTAACCGCAGGCTTTGTACAATCACCGTCCTGTTGTATCCAACGTCGAAAAGATCTTCTATCCACACCCAGGGTCTTTTGTGTTCTCCTACCTGGTTCTTGGATGTCGTGGTATAAACAACCCATCTTAGCCTCTCTGCGAAAATGCCTGTACAATATAACAGTTACCTTCTGCAAAGTGATAAATTTGCATTTCAGATTCATTGCGCTTTTCATAATTATGCAGTTTAGTTTATTAATATGTTATACGCTGGTGTCGTTTTGTTTCGTTGCAGCCAACACATTGCAATTAGCATACGCCGCTGAAATAATTACTCGCAACTGTGTGCAATAGGTGCGCACTGGTGCGGACATGTAGTCACTACACTAATTCAAACAAAAAAAATATTGAATAGCACATTTCATCGCTTGTGCTGTGTTGCTACAAAAATTAAGTGCGCATTTTTTGAACGGATCTTGTAACTTTCCTGTAGAACTAATAAAAATTAACCCAGACAACGGTAAGAGTTTTTTATATAACTTAAAGAAGAACATTCGAACATGACATGTGTTTTGTAAGGGCAAAAAATACATTAATAACTGCATTGATATCAGTAGGGCACGTAGCAAATTTCAATAACATCCGTCAAGGGGTTGCAAAGTTACAACGTTCAATGTGTGGGCACGAATTTCCGAATGGACATAACAGGTACGCAGACTATGTTCCATGTGCAGCCTGTGATGAAGTACTGAGATTCTGTCTTTCAAATGGCCCATGTCTTTTTCTCCTTGCATTATTTACACTATTTTTAGGAGGGATTACAAGTAATCCACCCCATGTTTCTTCTTCTATTATTTACGTTTTTTTCAGAGTGAGACTACGATGGAGTTTTATCTTATCTGCATTATGTTCTTCTCTATGAATAGTAGGTAGTGTTTAGTGTTGTTGTGTAGGGAATTGTTGCAGTTTTATTCTAGAGGAATGACTGTAGAGCCTAGATCAGATTTGCACCAGTTTTAGTCTTTTTAAAGCTATTGCTTGCAATAGACGTATTTTTCGGGAGTTAAATTATTTTCGGCCATTTTTTCGCTTCATTTAGCAGTAGAGGGCTGATCTTAATTCCCGATCCTTTGTTTCAATGGGAAGGGGGGGGTAGTGACCTTTAGCACGCGCTAGCAGTAACAGGGTGAGTCAGAGTTGTTTACAGTTTTGATTGGCTGAGATCAAACTGCATTGAAAGGCAGCCCGATCATTGGGGCTTAGAACAAAGCCGCACAAATGACACCAGAGGTCAGCGCGGGGGTCTATGATTATATATAGGCTCGTATTTCATAGCCCGTTCTCTCAAATGTAATTGCCAGCCGTGTACCAGAGCAAAATTGTCGATTTGCCTTTAAGTGGGAAAATTCGAGTTTGCTAAGCATGATTTATTAGCGTGGTACTTTATTGATTGTAATTGAGTATTAGCCTGATCAGTATGTTTTCTTGGTAAGTTATTTTTAATTTAATTCTTAACGCCAGAGCCATCAATACTATCTTAGTGATAAACTGGGAAAACGTAGGTGGTCCATTTAATTCCTTCTTGAAGGAATAACAGTATTTATGACGGGTTGTGAGTTGAGATGTTACGGGCGTGCTTTGTATTATTTCAAAGACGGTCTGTAGAGAAACCCGCATCTGTGATTTATGGTAATGTACAGAATGGCGGGAGCGAGTGTAATGTACCGCATTGAGAGTTTATTCTGAGTTAACAGTTACACATATATATTTAGACGGGAGTGGAGTTGTGAAATTGTAAGCACGTGGGTGCTGCTCTTTAATGATTATTGGAGCTGTGCAACTGTAAGCACGAGGGGGCTGTTAATTAATGAATATTAATGCGGGACCCCGTGGTTGTAACTACTGGGGTTTTAATTGATAACCTGGGGTTGTGTTTAACTTGTGGGCAGTATGCAGATGCTAGCGTAACTGTTTATACGTTTTTGTTTGTGCATTTGTGGTTCTGTGTATTCAGAAGACGTGAGATGTCATGTTAAAGGAAATTATTTTGTATTACATTTTGAATGGGATTTATATTACTGTACAGGAATTTAATGATTCCTGTCGAGGTCTGTTTTAATTTTGTTGATCACTGAATGAATTTAGTGTCAGTGTAGAAATGGCCAAAGTATTTGTGCAAAGGTAGAGCTCAGTGAAAAACTGTTGTGTTTCAGGGGTAGTCATGCAGAACAAAGACGATCTAAGTCAGCCGCGCTGCGAGCTGATTACCAAACAGGGGAATGTTTATTTTGGAATCGGGTAGAGAGAAGAGAAGGGAGTTGAGTGGTGGGAGAGCTGATTTTGGGCAAGATTAATTGGTATGGTGGTGCATAACGGGAATAGTCAGGTAGTTGTTTGTTATATATGAATATGTTATTGATGTGTTGTTCAGCTGTGCATTTTGTATTGGTCTACAGCGGGTAGCGGCACAGTGGGATAGAGCGAAATTTGGCACCACAAATTTCCCCACGGCAAAGTTTGGCCTCTCAGACAAATCAGAGTTTTGAGATATTGCCAGAGGCGGAAAAAGAAGAGAAATACGTTTTCCAAAAGCAGAGGAAGACATTTCTCCAGTGGAATAGGATTGTTGTATAAATCATGAGCTCTGATGCTCGATCTTGTTACACACGCAAATGGGCATGCTGCCAGCGTTGTAGTAATTATTTCGCTTCGTCCCGGCCATAATAAAGCCGAAGGCCCACAGCCCAGAGAGGGGTAAACGGGCAGGTGAATCCAGATGTGTTAGTAGTAACCAGCTACAGTTTCCAGTCCATAATCCAGTGGGTTCTTTTTATACCTCAGTCGTCAATCTCAGAGTTGTGGAGAGCAACAGGGTTAAAATCCTCTCTACAGGTGATAGACCAGAAAGACAGAACTGAGACATAGTTTGGTATAGATCATAGCAGAGGTCAGCTGCTGAAGTTTAGAGGTGCAGTTAGCTGTGTAGCAGTGTTCAGGATATTTCACGATAGGCTGTGTACTAACGAAGTCTGTGCAGAGATTGTGTAGACAATTCGTAGTAGTTCCAGCTGACTGTGTAATTAGCAGAAACATTAGAATTTAGTATAGCTAGTTGAGTGGAGGCTTGACATCCGAGACCCCACCAAGTTCAGTGTGGTTTGTTAATCTTACCTTCTTTCCCTATCCAGGTTGAATTTGTGGGTGAAGGGATGGGTTGATGTAAAATCACGTTTTAAATGTGCATTCTTTGTTTCCAGGTGTGCGTAATGCACTTTATTTATTTGACATGTATTTGAGTTTTGTTTAAAGGCGTAAATAAAACTGTACATTATAGTCTGGATCAGTCACTTCATTTACGTACAGTAGCTATCTGTTGTCTGTATCGTGGTGTATGTGACTCTTAAGTTAACCTTATCCCATTAGGGTAGTTAGAGGTAGTGGAAACTATAGCGATCTAATACGTCCGGAATGGCGAGGAAGAGTCAACTTTGGTTCTTAACCTCGGAGCCAATAGTTTCAACTGTTCACATTTTCACTATCATTTTCATCTAATCTATCTTTTTCAGTCTTTCTTCTCACTAGTGTCTTGTCATTATACGTAGACAGCCTCTAGTCTTAAATCCACTTCGTGACACAGCCCATTCACTTAACCTTGTTGGAGAAAAGGCAGTGTCTACTGTACCTGAAGTTGATGACTATTTTGGCATTTTGCAGGAGCTGTATGTTTTCTTTTCTGGATCTCCACGAAGATGGGGGATTTTAAACACACAGGGCAATCTACATTTTTCTCTAAAGAGCTTAAGTGTAACTAGATGGTCCGCACACTATGATGCAGTCCGGGCAATTAAAAATGGATATATGGGTATTTTACAAACTCTCAAACATATTTTTGAAGACTCAGAAGAGAAGCCTGAATGTAAACGAGTTCCAAAGAATTTATACAAGAAGTTGGTACAGCTGGAATATGCTATTTTAACAGTCGTTTGGGAAGAAGTGATGAAGCGTTTCAACAAAACAAGTAAGAAACTCCAAACCTCTGGTTTTGATGTATTTGAAGGTTATCTTCTGCTTTCATCTTTACTTTCGTTTGTTAAAGAACTCAGAGAAAATTCAGCCGCTAGAATTGCACACTATGAATCAGAAGCAAAAGGTTTGTGTGAAGATATCACTTCAAGTTATTCTGATGCTTCCATTCGCAATGTTACAAAGAAATTTTCAGATGGAGCAAGTGGTATTGCTTCTTTGAGAAGAGCTGACAAATTTAGTATAGAAGTTCTATATCAACTGTATGACTGCTTGATAATCCAGTTACGCAAGGGGATTAACCCATATGAGCAGATTGCAAAAATGTTCAAGTTCCTCTCAGAATTGGTGAACAATTCTGAAATTTATGAAGACAGTATTAAACTTACAATATCATATTACAAAGATGGTATTGACCACAAATTAGTAAACGAGTGTTATCAGTTCAAATAATATTTGCACCTTAGGAAATCCCATAACGCAGAAGAAAACACGCCATCTAAAATGCAATGCGCAGAAGTTCTTCAGTTTATTTGTAAGCAACACCTAATTGAACTGTTCCTCAGTATTATTACTGCGCTTAAGCTGTACTTGACAATGCCCATCACGAGCTGTGAAGCAGAAAGGAATTTTTGAAAGCTACCCTTTATTTAAAAAAAACAAATTTCGGTCTACCATGACTGAAGAGCGCTTACATTCTTTATGCATATTGTCTCTAGAAAATGACATTGCAAGGAAGCTCTCATACGGCAAAACTGTGCGTGAATATGTTGCTAGAAAAAAACAGAAATAAGAGTATTTTGTAAAATGTGCTTCATGTAGTATGTTCTGGTAAGTTTAACTTTTCCTTCTGAGCACATATCTCTTATGAATACACCCATTTTATATTTTCCTCATTGCAAATTTTCTTAACTTATAATTTTCTTGGTATGTCTTCAACGAACTAATTCTAAATGATGGAGGCAATCATTAAAATAGTCAAGATTTAAAGTCACATATACCAAGATGGATAGTGGTTTAGTGATCAGAACATATGCCTTCCAAGCAAATGTTCTGCATTCAACTTCCAGCAGAGTTGTTTCTTTTTTGAAAATTCATTCATTTGTCTTCAGTTTTTATATGTGCGTTGTTGTGGATCTACTGTAAAGCTTGAACTTCAGGTCCTCCAAGTCCATACATCTCTATAATACATTTCTTTCCCATCCTCACATTTTTTTTTTTTAAATAAAAGGGGCCCCTTCAAGAATTCAAGCTTCAGGGCCCCCAAAATGTAGATCCGCCACTGTATATATATATATATATATATATATATTTCTATATATATATATATATATATATATATATATATATATATATATATATATATATATATATATATATATATATATATATATATGTATATATATTATCGTAAAAATAAGTAGTTCCTAGTTTTCGACAAACAAAAGCCTCGATTTAGCACTGATTTATTACATCTTTACCTATGGCCACATATCACGTAATATAATTTAATCTATCATCGTACGCAACGTTTTACAGTTAACAGTTTGGAACTTAGAGACAAATTTCATTTTAATATAACATATCCTTCTTTTCAACTAGTAACTTAAAAACGTTGAACGCGTTTTTTTTTCTTCAAAAAATAAAGCTGAAGTGGAGATGGAATAAAACATAACCAAGCCGACGAAAGATCAATGTAAAATGCTATTCGATCAAAAAATGTTATAGTCGATCAAGATTCGTGTACATTTACCACTTGCATAATGGTCTGACATTTCTGCTGGTCTGAGAATTTTACTTTTCGTGAAACAGTTAACGCATGAAGCCAACGGTGGTGCTTATATAACTGTAATTGTTGGAGTGGTTAAGAGGACAACCATCGGTTAGATTTTTTGTTATGAGATTGACTGATGATTAAGATTAGCTGACTTCTGATTTATAATGTAAGGGGAATAATCGATAGAACAAAAAGCAGGGGTCAAGAGTAGTGTTGACATCCCCTTTGTTGAGAATTATAATGTTGTGTTTTTGTTTGGTTTTGGGTGAGCTCGACTACGTGATCGTACGCATGAGGAAGTTATGACCGAGGGAGTTGTTTGTGAAACAAAGTGTGCATGCAGAACCTGGGATAACATCCAGTACGCTAACCCTACTCCCACAAAACATACACCAAGATAAAGAGACAGCAAACCGCGGAAGTTCGAAAGGAAATGAGACAGAGGCAGACGCACCATATAGGCACACTAGGGCAGCAGAGACAAGGAGAAATAGAATGGAGGAAGGCAGGATAGTGATCACGCAGGATGCACATGATAATACGCAGGAAAATGATATCTCAGAGGAGACAAGAAGGAAGAGAACCGAGACGGATAACTCGGAAAGTGAAGCAGACATACCAATGATGGAATATGAGCAACGATTACACGATAGAGGTTAAGAGAGCAGGAGCAGGAAAGAAACGCAAAACAACAAAATATACAGAGAGACCCTCAGGAGTTGGAGGAAACGGCAGCAGAAGATACATAGAAACAGGAGGTGGAGGAAGGGAGTACACGAGGGCTGAAGAGACGTTGGATATCATCAGACGATTCGTCCGATTATGAGAGGCACCTCGCAAAGTTAAGAAATATAACACAGTTAGAGTGGAGACCAAAGAGGAAGAATGGGGCAAGAGAAGTAGACAAAGTCGATCATAGACATAACTGGAGGAGAAAACAAGATTTATGGTACCAGGATACTCAGACTGGTCAGAATCTGACGAGGATTGCGATGGTAGTCGCAGTGACAAGGATAGAAGGTCCCATGGGCGAAGAAATAGTGGTAGAAGAGGGGACCAGAACGAGATAACTGCACTTTGCAGATATATATCGATAAAAAAATATAGAGAATTACAAGAGAAACATGGCAGAACTACCAAGGGAAAGGGTCAGGGGAAAATAAACAGTGTTGACCATGGAAGGTCGAGGAGGAACAAAGAGTAAGAAATTAAGAGACACGAAACAAGTAGAATCAGAGTTCGAAGAGATTACCGGTGAAAGAGTCGAGAGAGAGAAAGAGAGAGAGAGAGAAATAGGAGAAATATCAGTAGAAGACGAGATACGGATCGACGGGATTCCCGATCCAAAAGTCGAGAAAGGGAGAGAAATAGAACCAGTAGTAGAAGGAGAGAAACTACTAAGGATCGACGGAGATACCGATCTATTAGCAGAGAGGAGACAAAGAGGAGAGAGGGATACTAGAAGAACAAGGAGACGTCGAGGTAGAGACTAATCAAAGAATAGAGAACCTGAGAGAAACTCACGAAGCACGAGAAATGAAGAAATTGACGGCAGACAAAAACCGAGGCAAACAATTGAAGAAGTAAGGAATAGAGAAGTTGAGAGAAGCTTGAGAGATACGAGATGTAGAGAGACAGAGAGTAAGCAAAGTGTTGACGAAGTCAGAAGACGAGAGGAGACTCAAAATATAGATAAACAGCCAGCGTCGGAAATGCTAAAGTGCAACCAGATGAATATGATGATGAAGATGTTAGAATTGATGAGTGAGATGAATTTGGAAGAGGCTATGAGATGAGAGTCATACCATTATAGAGAATATGTCGGCGGAAGCTAAGTCTAATGGAGACTTATGGGTTATCATTCTACACCGAGCACACATAAATAGAGCTGAGTACACCTAAACGATAGGGTACTGCAGTAGAGGAAAAGGTGAGGATTAAAGTAGAAGTAAGAGGAATAAGTAGACTAGAGGCCATGGGAGAATGGCGAATAGGGTAAATGAGAATACACAGAAGTGCTAGAAGAGATAAAGGAGAAGAAGAATGGGGATGAGATTTCACAAGAGATGGCGAGCATAAGACGTTTGAGTTAAATGAGAATCGAAATATTGAGTAGCCGGAGTGAAGACGGCAAAAGTACATGAGAAACTTGAGAGACGATAGAGATGGTAGAGAAAAATTATACAGATAGTTCCAGAGAGGGAACGAGAATAGTGGATAGTGAACGAACTAACGAACGAACGAACTTTATTTTCAAAGGGTTTAGAATTGGGCACGCAGGCCCGTCTAACATTCTGCCCTTCCTTTCTCTCATCTTCCATACTGAATCCATTTATTCTCACATGCATCTTAATATATTACATAAATAATAAAATAACAAAATAAAATAAAATCCCAACATTGTAACAGTACAATAACAGTTACACAGATTTACAGTACCTTATCATAATTAATATTAAACAGGACAAAATTATCTTTAAAACCTACATATGATGTTATGTAATTTTTTAAGAACATAACGAAATTAGGGTGGCATATAATCTGCACTCATGATGTATTTGAAAAGTCTGTGATTAAATGAATATGGACTAAGAGTATTTTTTAAGTCGCGTGAAAAAGTATTCCACAGATGAGCAGCAGAAAAAGCTAAACTTTTCTTGAATAAGTCGAGCCTAAGCTTGGGCCTGTGTAATTTATTTAAGCGTTGACTGCGTCTTCAGCTGTATTTGAAAATAGGCCACAGATACGTTGGAGCATTCTGTGACAAGATTTTGTGAATAAATTTGACTTTGTTGAAGAGAAGGCGCTTTCTTAGTGGTAATATGTTAAGATATGTATATGCGTCTACACACTGTGTGAGGTTTGTGTCTGAAATTGGGCGCACTGCACGTTTTTGTAATGAATAGAGTCTTTTAGTGTTGGACATATTGCAGCCATCCCAAATTGTGGAACAATAGTCTAGATGTGTTTGTATCTGGGATGTATAGAACATTTTTCATGTCTCCTCATCTAGGAAATGTTTGATGTTAGCTAACTGGTAAACTTTTTGAGCCGTTTATTTGGTCAGTGCTTGTACATGCGAATTCCAACTTAAATGTTGGTCAATTATGAGTCCTAGTGTTTTATTTTCATTTACATTTTCAATTAAATTGGTTCCAATGTAGAGCTGAAGTGTTGTTTTCGGTGAGTTTTGTAATTTTTGTCTAGTTGATATTATCATACATTTTGTTTTAATGATATTTATTTGCATGCAGTTTTCATTGCTCAACTTAATAAGATTGTCTGTGTCGCTGTGTAATAATATTTCTAGCGTGTTGCAACTTTTATCACTAGTATAAAGGGTACAGTCATCGGCAAATAGGTCGCAGGATGAGTGCTCGGTGTGTAGTGGAAGGTCATTTATGTAAATGGAAAAAAGTAGAGGGCCGAGAATAGAACCCTGAGGAACACCGGTGTCAATAATAGTTGGGCTTGACAAAAAGTTATTGTACCACACTACTTGCTGTCTTTCGGACAGGAATGATTTAAGTAATGTCACTAGTTTAAAGTTAACTTTCATTGTTTCTAATTTTTTTTATTAAAACAGCGTGATCTAACATATCAAATGCTTTCCTAACGTCTACAAAGATTGCTCCACATATGTTATCGTTATTTATGTTTAGGTGCAAGTTGTCTATCATTTTACAGCTGTGTGGCATGAATGCTTTTGTCGAAACCCTGACTGACTGTCAATTAGCAAGTCATTGCTAACTAGGTAATGTAGTGTTGCTTTATGTATGTGTTTTACTAGTGGTTTAGAAAGCGATGATAAAAGAGAAATTGGTCTATAGTTACCATGATTACTGTTATCTGACGAGCCAGGTTTGAAGAGAGGATATACTTTGGCAATCTTAAATGCCGAAGGAAAATAACTTTTAGCGATACATTGATTATATATAAAAGTTAGTGAATCACTAATAGCTGGTGCGGCGTAACGCAGTATTCGATTACTATTTCCGTCAAGCCCTGAGGAGCTATTATCTTTAAGGCTAATAAGATAATTATACACTTCATTAACTTTCATAAAAGGACTGTCGGGTGGAACTGAGTTTGTACATTTGTTCTTGCAGAATGCTGAAAGTTTGTCTAAGTCACTAGAGGAAGGTGGTATTGTGGATTTCAGACTGTTTATTTCTGCTTGAAAGTGATTGCTGAAGTCTGTGCAAGTAAATGAAGTGTTGGAAGAGAATGAGTCTGGTGCATTACGTTTTTTCGCTAAGGTGTTAATTGCCTTCCATATTTCCTTACTATTTGATTTGTTCTGAACCATATTTCTAAAATGATTTTCTTTTCTTTGCGAATTAAATATTGAACCTTGTTCCTGTATACCCTGTATGTGTTGAGGTCCTTATTTTTGTGCGCTTGATCTTTCTGCCTCATAGCCTCCAACACTTCCTGCGTGATCCACGGAGATTTTAATTGTCGTTTGACGCGAATTTCCTTAGCTGGTATGTGCGTATCAAAAACACTATAAACATTTTTTGTCCAGTATGCAATAGCGTCATCCGGATCAGGAAGTTGGTAAACACGGGCGAGAGGTGCAGTTAGCAAGTCATTTAAAATTAATTCCTTACTGAAATGTTTGAAACTTCTAAATTTGATACTTACATGTTTATTTTTTGGAACTTTACATTTATTTTTTGACCATGTACAGCATACTGGATAGTGGTCACTCATTGCAATATTAGGGACAAAGCATTCTATGATGTTTTCTGGGCAAGTTACGTAGATGTGGTCGATTAGTGTGGTTGATGCTTGTGTTACTCTTGTAGGCTGGTTAACTATTTGTTTTAAGTTGTACGATAATATTATACTTTTCCATGTTAGATTTGAATTGTGTATATCGATGTTAAAATAACCAAGAAGAACAACCTCCTTGACTGTGGCAAATACATTGTCCATCATTATGGTGAAATCTTTGTACCATATAGGTCCTGCACTAGGATTTCGATAAAGATATCCCACCAGAATGGGCCCTCATTCGGTAGCTTTATTTTCAACCATACACATTCTATCTCTGCTGTCCCTAAGTCGTTTCTACGGCGAAAATTAAGGGAAGTGGAAATATAAACTGTTATACCTGTCTCTGGGACCCCAAGATGCAGCAATAGTGAATGCAGTCAGCGACTCATAGCTTGACTGCCTGCGTCAGGACCAGCGAACCAGAGCTGGTCAAGACCGTGCTCCACCTCCACGTGGTGGTCCTGGAAACAGTCTGCAGCAGTGCAGGCTGGCTGAGCGAGCATGGATCGAAATAAGAAGGCAAACCCGGTCCTTAAAAAATGCCGTGCAGAAGTCGGATGTGTCGACCGAAAGGTGCAGATATCACAGCTTAGGCGCAAACAGACACAACGCAACCACCGTCCTTTTCAGGACGAACGAGGAAGAAGAAGAAGATACCTGTCTCTCGTTTTTTGCTTGCGTCTCGCCGAATAGTTTTAAAACCATTTAACGCAATGTCATCGTCTGTTATTCTGTCATTTAGGCGACTTTCTGAAAGTCCAAAAATGTGAAAATTCTTACTTAGAATGTATGTAAGTTCGGGGAGTTTACCTAGAAGATGGTAAATATTCAGATGACGAAGTCGTAGACCATCCTTGTGAAGCCTTACTTACTTACTTAGTCGTCCCCCTTCTACCGTGAGGTGTAGAGGTAAGCCTTGTGAAGCCACGGTACACAATTACTAGATATGTGTGTATAGTAAAAAGAAATATATATGTATATTTTTTTTTAAATTACACGTTAAAAAACAGTTATGCACACAAAAAAAGCGCAAAATATTTTTACGAATTAATACTTCACCCAGGAAGTGGAATTCAAGGAATGAGAAATTGCAGAAAATACAATATTAAAATAATTAATACAACTAATAAAAAACAATTTCAACTGAGTATATGAAAATTGTCACAAAACAATCAGGCATACAACATATCACACCAGAACTGCTCAACGCAACAAAGTGAAGTTAAACGAGAGATGGAAGAAATTAATAATTGTCACAAGTCAGACAAGTATACAACACTTCACACCTTAACACCGATAATTCTAACAAATTGAAGCTACGCGTGATAATAAGAAATTTAAATTGTAAAGAAATAAGTAATCAAAGAAAATTTTTAGAGGATATTAACCGATAAACTAGTAAAAGTTCTGATTATTACCGTTGTATTAAAATATCAACAAATGTTCAAATGGAGTGAAGGCTGTAGTAACAGAGATTTAGTGAGGCAAAGTGTTTGTTCGTCAATAACTGATGTCTCTGCCGGGCAGATAATAGGGGTGACGTTGGGCAGACATCATTAATGCTTGTCTAAGTGACGCAGGGCTGAATTGCATCAGATAGACAAGTTCAGGGTTCCACTGAGGACGATAATAAGAACTAGGGGAGGAAGCATGGTGATCTCTGATTTCTTCCGTCCTTGTTGTAGTGTTGGTAGGAGTATTCTGAGCCTGGGACATTGGAATACTGTTGGTAGAGGTATCTGAGTGGGGCTGCCTTGTGACTAATGGGAGAAACATGGTATCATAAGATTCGGCTTCCTGATTGAAAGTGGCATTGTGATAGCTCGAAGGCTGCCTGCTTGCAATAGGTGTGCTTCTTTGAGCGGCAGGTAGGGTGTGTGATGTATTGCGGTTATAGGTTGTTGTCTCAGTAGATTTTTTCGCATTCTCTATATGGGTTGAGCTGTCTTGTTCTGTCCTTTCTGGAAACTTTATGTTTTTGGCCAGGATGCTGCTTCCCAGTGTGGATGTGTGAATTTGATCTCCGAAGAGTCTTTTCTTTTGTGCTCCTGAGTTAGATGTAAAGAATGGAGTATTGATGATGAAGCCAAGACCGTTTTGTTTACAATAGTTCTGTAGTTTTGTGTTGTAAGTGTCCGCTGTGCGACGCTGAAACCCATAGCATGGTGGTATGATTGATGAAATAAAGATGGAGGCTTTGTTAAATTTTTGTTTTGTTGTAGAGAACTTGAAATCTGTTAGTAATTTTGACTTCAATAGGATATGTTGTGTTTGTGAGTGTCTCTTCGTCTTTTTTGTGTACAGTTTGGTGGTGACCTTTTCGCTGATTTGGCGTATTTTTATGAATGGATTCTTCGCAATCTTCTACCATTGTTTGAGGATGATCTGGTTGTCGTATCTTATAGAGTGAGAAGTCTCTCTGCAGTTGTTCGATGATGTCCTTCATGCTAGAATTGTCTTCCCTCAGAGATACTATATTACTTTTAAGAATTTCGTTTTCGGCCTTGAGCGATGTCTGTATACTAGACATGAGATCACCAATTAAACTTCGTAAAGTGTCCTCCATATTTTGCATTAGCTCCTGGCAGCACGGCACAGGTAACTTCGTGGTGTCTTCTTTTTGTTGTTCAAGAGATACAGTTTCAGCATTTTGTATATTTTCATGGTCCATGGGGTATTCTTTGGCCAACATAGGTTTACAAATTGTAGGGGTGTCTGTTATTTTATCCAATACTGCAGAAGTTAGAATTTCTGATTCACTGTGAGAAATTGGGTTGCAGCTGATGTTGAGGATGTCCTTGTCGGTAGTAAAGTCATTTATGCCTGGAATCATTGTGTCTACTGCCAAGTGGGGCATAGATGCAGCAGAGTCCATTTTAGTGTTTTCTAACTCAACATCAGTTACAATTTTTGCAGATTCTTTTAATTCTTCAAATTCTGTTTCTAACCATGATTCGATTGCTGCGACAGTCCCCTGGGCCATTAAATATTTTTTGTATGGTAAAGGTGAACTTTGAGATGTGGTGTTGTTATAACATCTTCTACTAGTGCACCATTTATGTCTGTGATTGACTCTACAAGTCCTGTTTCGTAGTATTTAATGACAATTAAACGAAATACCTCGTACTGAAAGGTGCTCTGGAATGTTATAGTTACACATTTTCCATGACTTGATAGCTTCAAGGTTATACCGGACCCGGTTCTACAACCATTAAGTTTTACGTGATTAGCCCTCTCTTTATTCAAAGCATAGTTTTTTATGGTTGTTGGTCTTAAACGAGCGTCCCTGGGGCCCACTGTTAGCTGCGAACTAACGCCTTCTTCCAAGCATGACATTGTTACATTCCAAAGGGGGTGTAATTATCGGTGAAGAACATTGTATACCGGGAAAATTGTATGATGCTTGACAGCAACGGTTGACCAGCAACTGACCTCTTGCTTTGGCGAAGGTCACATTCGGATGAGTCATGTAGTCATTGTTGAAAATATCCTCCAATAACATAGAGAAAAAACTGATACACATTTCAACGGTATTCTATAAAATGTTACACATTACATTAACATAATATCATGTTTAAAAATTTCACCGTCTAATAACCAATATACTGATATAAAAATCCACGGAATGTGACTTAAACTTCCTGCGTTAATACTGCGAAATGTGAGAGCAGATCAAAAACACGTCCGTCCATGACGGAATCAGGAAGGGAGGAGTTAGAATTAGAGAGAATAAGATTAGCTCTGGAGGAAAAAAGAATAGAAGCTGATAGGGAAGTACAGTTAAGGAGGCTAGAAGTGGGTGCGAGTTGTCAGAACACGACTTCTGGGTCTCGCATCGTCCCTTTAGGGTGCGATTGCAGAATTTCAACGATAAAATCGACAGTTTGGATTTTTTACTCGAGAGGTTCGAGGAAGAATGCGTGGCTTGGAAGGCTGACAGAGATCAGTGGCCATCTCTCTTATCTACTTTGCTTGTGGGGCCTGCGATGGAGACTTGTTATAGCCTCTCGCTGGAAGAAAGGGCCGATTACGACAAAAAAAAGGAAAGGTTGCTCCGGAAGTTTCGTCTTACGGCTGACGGGTACCGGATGTGTTTTAGAAACGCGATGCCAAGTGCAAACCAAGACTTCGAGGACTTTATCTCGAAGATAAAACTTTTGCTCAATTGATGGATTAAGATGGAGGGGGATCATCAAGGTCTATAATGGTTTGCTAGATTTGATGCTACGAGACAAAGTGCTGTTCTCATGTCCTACTTAGTTGGTAGCGTTTTTCCAAGAGCGCCAACCAAAAGACATTGATTCAATGGCCCAATTGAGGCACCATTATGTCCTGGCCCATCCGGGCAAACCCATCCAGAAGTCGGGCCTGTCAGACGACTTAATTGCTGGTGTCGGCAAAGTTCCGCTCCTACAATGCCAAAATCAGTCAGACGGTGCAGACAGGTGCCAAGAGCAAAAGGACGATAGGTCCTCCAGTCCCTATCAACCACGCAGAGGCAATTATAGTAACTTTCGATCTCATCGGAATGGTCGGCCGAGTTGACTTAACCGACAATTTAAAAGTGATAGCGGCAGAGGAGAGTGCCAAACGCGGAAGCAGGAACGCTTCGAGGAGTCGCGGGACGAGGATCGATTTTGGTATAAAACAAAACGTCCCAAGCAGAGGAGTGGTTCCTCGGAGAGTCGATCTTCCGACTCCGATGCGCGGTCGTCACCAGCTAAAGGCCCCAGCAAGAGTCAACGCGGTGAGTCGAAGAGGGAGCGCCTGTGTACCAATTGTGGTGGCAATAATCGTTGCGCTGAAAGGTGTCCTACCTCAATCGAACACACAAATTCCGCGTTTGTGTTGGACAAAATCAACAGCGAGGACTGTGTGGGGTGTCACCCGATAGCTGGCGATCGCACGGTTTGGGTTCGTAATGTTCCCCTGAGTGCTAGTTGGCGCACACTCAGACGAGTGTTTAATGAAGTCGCGCCAGTAAAGTTCGTGGAGGTATTGTTATTGTGGGACAATACCAAAGTTGCTCGTGTGACTTTCGCGAATAGGTGGGGTGCGCGTGATGCAGTCAGGTGGACGCACATGTTGTTGCTCCATAACCACCTGCAGATAGTCCAGCAATAGCATTGAGATAGGTATCGGTTTTGCGATCAGTTAGGGTTTTTCGGTTAACGCGAACCGAACTTTAGAGTCTGAACGGCGCAATCAGTACTATTCTGAGAAATATAAGTGGTTCTGTTCAACTTTTAACGTAGTGAGGAGAATGGAGGAGAGGTTTACATAGTACTGTGGGTAGTAATTAGTTGCAACTAGGGTAGAAAGATTTTGTAAACTTTAAAACATCATGTTTATGCTACACTATGTTGTGTTTTGTAATTGATGTATTATGAGACCATAAAGACAATTACCTATATAATCGAATTTGCCATATGTTTGAAATTTGTAAAAGGACTGGATGTACCAATTATTAATTATTGTGTATGTATAACTATGAAATAGTTACTATGAATGTACCATGCACTATGTTTTTGGTAGACCAGGTGAGGACAGTCGATGTCATTTTTCACGACTGCCAGAACCTTGGATAACATGCGTCATACTCATGTGGTGTTTTGTGGATAGGTGGAGAAGGAATGAACGACAATGGTGGTGGAGAACTATGGCATTCTTGAGTCAGATCAGGAGATGCTATGATGGAATATGTTCGTCCATCCTCCGAAGAGGGTCGGGCGAAGCTCCTCCGAAGGAAGAAAACTACGTTTTCTTTCTTGCGGGGTGGGGGGGGGGGGGTCGGGGGTAAATGTCACGGAGCTATTTCGCAGTGACGAAATAATCAGACTGGCAACGCTGAGTTTTGGCAACATTGGGATAACTACCCGCAAGTCATGTGATTAGCGGAAGCGAGAATTTTGAGACGCCAAGATGGGAATGAGTGGTCTAGCCGCATCCGGGTGAGGACGTACCTATGTTTTCCCTTGCCAGCATTCTTGCTGAGAAGTGTGCCATGAGAGGTGTATTCTAAGTTTTGCCTTATTGCGGGTTTAGAGGATCATATTGTGTAATTCTGGATTTTGTGTATTATCTAGTGGCATTTCCTATATACCGCAGATTACAAGTGTTCTATGTTTTGGGTATTTTCATTGTCATAGATGGTGGCCGCTATGATGAGCGGTAATCAGTACAGTGCTTGTACAGGGTCGTCATACTGTGTGATATGAGTCTATTAGATACTTTTATTGAGGCAAGTTTTCACTGGCATCGATATATGTATTTCATATATTTTGTTCGCTGTGTGTGGCGGTGTTGTGTGAGTTGATTGATTAAAGGGAAGTATCTGTAGAAAGTATTAATCTTTCTTTGTCAGCCATTATATGTTGTGGTCATGCTCCTAGAAAGCGAGCCTATAACTATAATTATTAGTGTTGTTGTTATTATAAATCCACAGCATATCTTGTGGTGCTGACACGGAGTAATATAAATATAGGAAGACCTACTTACACATTTAGAAGGAAGTTGGTGTCATACATAAAAGGAATAAACAAAATGCATGATAAGAAGTTAGAGACGAATATCACAGCACAAGAAAATTGTCCCTGGATTCGTTGAAGGGCTACGGCACAAAGGACAATCAAGGGTAATGAGTCGATGAATGAATGATTTTCACACAAAATAGTGTTTCTCTGACTCTGTTCACGTGTTGATTACCTCACACAATCTTCATTGTTCAGTTTAATTTTTATTTCATGCTGCATGAAGTGGAGCATGACTATTTTAATAATACACGACTAATTGGGCTCAACTTCTGAAGTCTAAAAATTTTATTGCCTCATTTTCATATACAGGCTGACGAAAATATCACAACAGAAACACCAAGATGGTAACGGGCAAATATAAGCAAACGGACTGTGATGAAATGATACTTCCTATTTGTGTGGTATTAAAAAATATTTTTTTTTATATTTTGTTCACCCAGATTTTCTCAATTCTGACATTCATTTATTTTCTATTTTCTTCCTTTGAACCATCTCTCACGACTTAATTTCACTCCTCTAGGAATTTTTTTCCTGGCTTAATTAAGACCACGATTCATTTATTTGATTTCCTTCTTCTTCTATATCAAGCAATATTGTCAATCCAAGAGATCACAGTACATACAAAAGGATTCCCAGATCGGAGTAAAGGCACATTCAAACCTCTCAGTTTAATCAAACTTGCATTTTACTTGACCAAGACGTAAGTCCGAGACTTAGCATCTCTTAAAATTCCCATCCGAATGAGCCGAACTGGTGGTGGAAAAATTGTAAGCTCAGAATATCAAGCTTCAGAATTAACAAAGGGCAAGACGTTGCCGTTACTTATGTCCAAATGGATAGAGATAAAATCCATGTAACGAATGCAAAGTGGATATATGTAGTAGCAAGTAAAATATACTACTCGTCAAAGGTCGAGAGTCACCCTATTATTTTCAATACACTTTTATATAAGCGCATAGAATGATTAAACGAAGGAAGTTTTTAGTAAAAATGGATGCAATATCTTCCCCTGACAGTCCTCTATGCACGTTAAGCATAAAAACAACTCACCGACACCATGGTGATCACGTGCAATTTGGTTTGCTGACCATAAATTCACATTTTAAATCTGTTTTTTCAAACTTCCGTACAACCAAACATGTGAAGTAATCGTGCTGATTGATATTCCACGTGCAATGGCGACTTTTCGTGAACAGAGTTCACTCTTAATGTGTTTTACAATCAGCAGACTTAGGGTAGTTTCATCACTTGCAAAATCCATGCCACCGAGAAGAAGTCTTGACACCTTACAAAGATTGAGGGCTATAGCGTGGGTTGAAAGTGGTTTATCTGTCCGTGAGGTTGCCAGACGGCTTGCAGTGTCACACTCTACTACCCAAAGAATTTTGGAGAGATTTCAGGCCACAGGAAGTGTGGAGGATCGCCACCGGCTAGGTCGCCCTAGATGCACCAATAAACATGATGACTGGTACCTCTAGTATTCAGCCCTGCGCCATCGAACAGTGACTTGTTCCACTCTAAGATGTCAGCTGAGACAAACTGTAAACGTTAATGTCAGTCAAAGCACCATTCGCAGACGTTTACATGAATTTTGACTGGCTGCTCAACGTCCTGCAGTCAGAATCCCTCTTACTCCTGCTCATCGCAGAGCCCGTGTTGCTTGGTGTCGCGAGCACATCCGATGGACAAGTCAACAATGGAGTCAAGTTCTCTTCACTGATGAATCTCGCTTCACTGTGTCATTCAATGATGGCAGGATTCGAGTTTGGAGACGACCAGGAGAGCGATTTACTGATGACACAATTCGAGAGGTGGATCGTTATGGTAGGGGTTCAGTCATTGTCTGGGGAGGCTTCTACAGACACGGCAGGATCCCTCTCTACATCATCCAAAGCAACGTGACCGGCCCAAGATACCAGAACGAAATCTTGAGACCAATTGTTCAGCCTGCTCTGGAGGCCATAGGGGGTAATGCCATCCTCTAAGATGATAATGCTCGACCCCATCGAGCTCGTGTGGTGAATGAGTTTATTCAGCAACATGGGATCATCAAGATGGCGTGCCCAGCTCATTCACATGACCTTTCTCCGATTGAGCATCTCTGGGATGTCCTTGGTCGAAGATTGTCAACAAATCACCCCCTGCCAATGGATGTTGCACATCTGACTGCATTTCTGCACCAGGAATGGCAAGCTGTTCCTCAGGATACTCTTCGGACCCTTGTGGACTCGATGCGTCTACGCTGTCTTGAATGCCTTGCTGCAAACGGTGGTCATACTGTTAAAGGTAGGTGCGTCTACATCTGTTGAAGCATGTAAGAAGGGGTCATACCTTGATGATCAATGTTCCATGTAATTATTAATAAAGAAGCTATAGAATTCTGGCCATTGAATTGCTTCGGTCTGTTCATTGTTTCGTTCAATTATTCCTTGTTGTGCCTTTGATGGTATATTACGTGAATGTGGGTTTAGAATCTTGTGAACATAATAATTCTTGAATTGTGAACTTCAATTGGCGTGATAAGTCCTTTGTCGAGTCCATACATTTTTAAGGTACATTTCTTACACGTAAAAACAATCCACATATGTTTGATCATGAAATATTATATATTAAATTTGAATCCTATATAGAATAAGCTATCTAGGCATGTCAGTCCTTGTCCAGTAATATGAATTACTATAGGCAGAACGTCATAACTATATGTACGCGCAGTTGGTGATCCCAACTGCCGACAGTGAGATTATGCGTCTGGCAACTATAAACTAATAAGGACTGTTAATTCATCCCGTCCTAGGTTTAGTCAATTACTAACCTGTAACATTTCATCTCCTTTCATAATAACAGTGGACTGACCCATGTCCATACTTAAATACAACATAACTATGCGGCACTCCATGCCCGACACTAGAAGAACGTAGGGACACGTCTTTTTAGCTCGACGGTCATAAAAGAAAGGTTACCGTCTCTTGGTCACGGTGCGTGACCTGCCAACGCTAACACGTCATAGCGTTCAATAGTCTAATAATATTTTACATTACATTAAATGCTGTAACCCCTAAAATTGCATGCTGCCAACCTCTAGTAGACGATGCCAATAAAAATACCGTAACAATTCCCTGTCCACCGGGGGAAAAATCTATTCGATAGATTTTTTTTGAAAACCTATCTAAGTGAATAATCTCAAAATATTAACAAAAAATGCGACATATGGCCTACGATGTTCTGACTAGAACAGTGTCGTGGTCATGTCGACTAACTAACAGTCATATAATATACTAACGATCATGTTATACAGAATTGTTATAGAAAAATGTTATATTAACTAAAAGAAAATGTGTAATGCTGATATCTAATTACTTAATTAACTTAAAGTCTGTCGTAATGAAATGTCATGTCAAGACTAAATTAACTAATTAAAATTAAACTAATTAATTATAATAAGTTTGTATTAAGAATCAAGTTATTGAAAATCTAATGCAAGAAAATGAAAGACGATGTCATGAGACAAGAAAAGAAAAAGAATAAAACCAAATAAGAAATAAAGTAGTGAAAGAAAATAACGTATAAATTTAACTTAGTTATGTGTGTTTGACAATAATCATATGTGTTAAGTGGTTAATACCTATCTAATTTAACTAACTAAATAATAAACTAGTATGTAATGTGTCAACATAATAATCAAGTATACAATATAATTATGTAATTAATAATTACATCTAAGAATATTGTGTAAGAATCTTGTGAGCTTTCTTTTCTTTCTTTCATTTTTTTCATATTTCATTTTTTTAAATTTATCTCACATTTCATTTTAATTTCCATTACTTCAACGACTAAATTAAAATTAATTAACATTGGATATGACGATCCATCCGTAGTATTGATCCTTGTGAATTTCCATTAGAAAAATTGTTCAAAGGTTCTGATTCAGAATAAATATCGACCTTCTTAACGTCTAATAGTTCAAGTCATATACCGAATTAGTTCGACTGGATTTCAGTTATTATTTCCGAAATTGTTTCAAATAATTTCATCCTGAATGGACACTAACCAAAGTCCCGGCGTAAATACGAACACATTGTCTCTTGATTTCGTTCATTTCATATAACGCATGTCTCTAGTAAGCAGATACTTGTCTTGTAGTCAATGGTTCATTTCTATGTCGAAAATGCAACGATAGTACTATGTCTCTTTTTTATAAGTACTTGGGTAAGTTTCTGCGAAGAGTATCATTGTTCATGAATCGACATCAGAAGGGTTTCTAGAGAGAGTATCTGCCAAGATGTTCTCTGATCCTGTAATATATTCGATGGAGAAATCAAAAGGCTGAAGGAGAATAGCGAATCTGGTGAGCGTAGGGCTTTTATGATTCGCCCGTCGTAGTGATGCCACAGCCTTCTGATCCGTCTGGACCACGAATAGGGCCCCCAGTAAAAATTTCTCCAGTTTTGTAATCGCCCAAATGACTGCCAACAATACCCTGTCGGCAGTGGAGTATTTGACTTCTGGCGGCTTCAGTTTCCGTGAGACATACAATGATGGATGAAGGATGTCGTCATGATATTGAAGCAAACAAGCGCCAATTCCGTAATTACTCGCATCTGTACGGAGTATAAACTTTTTGGAAGCATCAGGTAGTCTCAAAATAGATGGGTGTGAAAAGATATCAATTATTTTACGAAATATTTTATTACATTCACCAGTCAATGTAACCTTCACCGGCATGTATTTTTTTTAACAGTGATGACAAAACAGCCGTGATAGATGACAAGTTAACTTATGCTGTATTGGGCTGAGCATAGTTAATACCAATAACCACATTACTGTTTCTTGTAGGCATTTAAAAAAAAAAAAACAACAAATAAGACAGAAAACGTGTACAAATTTAAAGATGTTAAGAATCAAAAATGTTTTTCGAGAAGAAAAAAAAAATCACCAAATCAATCTATATTAGGATAGATGAATATTAAAGATAAGAAATGATGACTGACAATGCTGAGTCATCAAAAAATATGATCAAAGTGTTACTGCAAAATGTTATCTGCATAACGCCGAATCAGTTAATAGTTGCAATTTTAGAGAACGGTGATGAAAATAAACACCATCATCACGCCCGATAACCAAATGAGCGTCACGATTGTTACGAAATGTAGCCAAAGCTAGCTATTCTGACCATCGACAGATGGCAGAAGACGAACAAACTTAACGTTTGCTGTAAAATTAAAGAAATTTATAAGTGCCTGCCATGTAGTTTTATGTGGCAGATTTCGCACTAACACTGTGCGAGAATACGCATTTTTCCTAATATATCATTGTCACGAAATTGTGCACAATGATGAAATGTATTCTTTGTCCTATAAACCAAGTTAACTTTCTCCTTTGCCATAGTGTTGAAGGACTTTCGTGTGTGGTTACTGGTTGTGTTGCTTGAATTCTGATCGTGCTAATATTCGTACGCGAATGGGGTGAACCTCATTTTTGGTTTGTCGTAATGTCTGAACTTGGCATCAAGATGTAAACAACTGTTCATCTTATTAACTCAGCAACTTGATATAAAATGCATAATTCATAAGATTGAATGGTGTAACGTGATTCAATCAATAATGCCTCCGGTTCGAGTCCTTCACAATTTAATATGGATTACACACATACATAAACAGTTCAATTCACACATGAGAGTACATGCATCAATCAATCAATAGCGTAGACTGCTGTTTTACGTGTCAATGTCCGTTTAAGGATACAATGCAGTAATTGTCGTCAGAACATCACAGCTATATGCACGCGCAGATAGAATGGCTACCTGCCGACAGTGAGACTGTGAGTCTAATTACTTCGTATAAAGTAGACGATTATCTTTCTCCTTCCAAGGATTTAGTTAATCACTAACCTCCATAAGTTTCCTCTCATGTAGAGTTCTGGGACTGACCCTGGTCCATCATAAATGCACATATAAATGGCTATATCATGCCATTGACTTGGAAGGTTAACAAAACGCAGCTATTCAGCTTGGCGTTCAAGTAGCAAAGGGTAGCGTTTCTTAGTTACCGACTGTGACCCAAACAACGCTATACACGTCATAATCGATCGTGTATGGAGCGTTCAATAATTGAAACATCTATCGCAATATATTAAATGCCTTAACCTTTACAATTGCACGTCTGATAACCTTTAGCAGACGGCGTTAATATCATATACCGTAACAATTCCCTGTACACCGGGGAAAAAAAAATCGATAGATTTTTTTTCAAGATCTATCCGACTTAACAATTTTTCAAAAAATTTAACACAATTGTGACATATGGCCGACGATGTTCTGAGTAGAACCGTGTTGCGGTCATGTCAACTAACTATTTGTCATAGTGATCTAACATTAATCACATTATATATCAATTATACATATTATTATATCAACTAAATAAAATGTCAAATGTTAATAGTGAATGATAGAATTAAATTAAAATAAGGTCTGTCGTATTAGTATGTCATATAGGAATTAATTTGACTAATTAACATTAAATTAATTAATTAAACTAAGAGTTAAATTATTAAGGTTCTAATGTAACGCGATGTTATGAGAGAAGAAAAAAAAATAAGTGAGAAGAAATAGAAAGAAATTCGAATATAAGTTTAACTTAATTGTGTGTGTTAAGTGTTAGTGAATAATAACTATCTAATTTAACTAACTAAATATCGTATAGGTACATTAAAAAAAAAATTAATTTAATACTTGTGTGAGATTTATTTTCTCTTTTCATAATTTCTTCTTTTTATATTTCGTTCTCTTTTTTTTGTTCTTTCATTTCATTTTTTTCTCACATTTCATTTTATTGATAATAATTCAATTAAGAAGTTAAGTTAACTAATTAATTAGTATAGGTTATGATGATCCATCCGTAGTCTTGATCCTGATGAATTCTTTTAGGCAAAAATGTTCAAACGTTTACGTTGGAAAGAAATGTCATTTATCCCAGCATCCAAGAATTAAGTGCACATAGGATAATAAGTTCGACTTGTCGTCAGATATTGTTCCATGATTGTTCAACGAATATTCATATATCGTGTATGGACGTTAGACGAAGTTTCAATGACAATATGTATACCTTGATTGTCTTTTAGTTCCATTCTGTGATGCATACAGTATTTATAAAGTTTAAATTGAAGGCAAGGTTAGTTCCTTTATAGTTGATATGTTTTAGGAATGTTAATGTTGATTATTCGTCGTCAATAGGATTACGTGACAACGCATCCGCCACAATGTTTTCAGTGCCAGGAATATGTTCAATGGAGAACTCAAATGGCTGTAGGATGATTGCATATCTGGCGAGTTTTTGGCTCTTGTGATTAGATCGATGCAAAGATGCTACAGCACGTTGGTCCGTCTGTATGCTGAAGGGAGCACCAAGCAAGAACTTTTCGAGTTTAGTTATTGCCCATATCACAGATAAAAGTTCCTTGTCCACTGTGGAATACTTTGTTTCTGCCGGCTTTAGCTTTCTTAAAATATATAAGGTAGGATGTAGAATGCCATCATGGTTCTGGAGCAGGCATGCACCAATGCCGTAGTTACTAGCATCTGTTCGTAAGAAAAATCTTTTGGAAGCATCGGGAAGTCTTAAAATTGGTTCATGCGAAAACAAATTTATAATTTTGTTGAAAGTTTCATTGCATGTACCAGTCCATGTCACCTTCACCGGCATGTCTTTTTTTAACAATGAAGACAATACAGCCGTGATGGATGACAAGTTTGGTATGAATCTACTGTAATATTGAACAAGTCCTAACAAACTCCTGACCTGTTTCTTCGTCTGAGGAACTGCTATGTTTAGAATTTTGGAGACTGTACTAGGTAACGTTCGGATATATCCCGATCCAATGATATGTCCCAAAAAGGTTATCTCATTACACGCGATTTGCACCTTTGTAGGTTTAGCAGTTAGATGATAATTCCTTAGAGTGTCGAAAACATATCTAAGTCCCGAAACATGTTCCTCAAACGACGAACTAAACAAGCATATGTCGTCAAAATATGTAATAACGTCTGGTCTACCTGATAACATTTGTCCCATCAGGCGAATGAAGGTAGCTGGCGCATTAACAAGCCCAAAAGACATCACATTCCACTGGTATAGACCTTGTGGAGTGGAAAATGCGGTGTAGTACTTAGCCTTTTCGGTCAGTGGTATCTGCCAATAACCTTTAGTTAAGTCTATCTTACTAAATATAGTTGCGTTGGATAGACGTGGCAGTAAGTCGTCGATAAGTGGATGTGGTTCGCTGTCAACTATAGTCTTAGCATTTAATTTTCTATAATCAACACATAGTCTGATGTTATTGTCCTTCTTCCGGACAATCACTAATGGAGAAGAGAATGGCGAATTACTAGTCTCAATGATTCCCAGAGACAACATCTGTTCAAGTTCCTTAGTAGTTTTAGCAAGGAAATGTAAAGGAACCGAATAGGGATGTACACGAATAGGTGTATCATCATTGAGAGTAATGTCATGACTGATAGCCGATGTGCGACCCGGGACGTCGGTCAACACATCTGGATAAGATTGTAATAGATTAGCAATCTGTAGACGCTGTTGCGGTGTAACCGTTGAAGAGATGGTTACATCCCGCCAAGATTCAGTAGGTTGAACTACTGGTACCGGTAACTGTAACTGTACCTCAGGAAAAGAAGATTCTTCTTCCTGGATGACAGATAAGTTAGAATAA